>CAXHKU010000761.1:0-32861 GCA_964017125.1 Flabesymbios commensalis | reverse complement strand
AAAACTATAGGGGAGACTGGGGCACCTTGAGACTGGGGGCACCATGAGACAGGCCTGTTTGACACAGATAATATTTTGCGATTTGTGCGCCATCTGGTCAATGATACCAAAACTAACCAATTTCGATTTTCCACTCTATTGCTAATGACTATTGGACATCTTTGGCATACATGTAAGCTTAGGTCCATTTTTTACATGAAAAGTAGATTTTTGGGATGATCAATATTTGGTTCTATAAATCACATAATACTTGATTTCCCTATGATTTTGATGGTATCTTCCACTTGTGTTATCACTTTATAACTTATGTATAATGGTTTGGTTCAAATACACCTTACACACGAACTATGATATCAGATGTGAGGTCAGTCAGGGTGGGGCACTTTGAGACGCTGTCTTAATGTGCCCCAAAACTGTCTCAAGGTGCCCCAAGTTTGTCTCAAGGTGCCCCCACTTTTTTTCATGCACATATTTTACTGCAACATCTAACATTAGCCAACTGCAGGCTTTAGCTACAGGTAGGCCTATATGTGGTATTCAAATCTTGATTTTAGTTAGATCCGCGTTGTTTTCAAGTACCTAATTTGGCGTCTCAAGGTACCCCATGTGGTGTCTCAAGGTGCCCGAGTACGGGGTACATTGAGACACTTTTTTGAAAATCTGTTTTGTTAAAAAATGTAAGGTTATACATTTCTGAAAATTTTCATCTCCTGCTCAAATATACCCCACTGGATTCTGTATCCATATGTGTTGTCAAAATATTTTATTTTGAAAATTAAATCTATGTTTGGGGGGTCTGAATTTTTCCGGCTCAAGGTGCCCCAGTCTCCCCTACCCGCCGTCAGATTAACTTGTATCGCATGTTTTTCGCCGATTTCTCAGTCAATTCTCAACCGATTTTCATAAAATTTTGTATGGACTATTTGCGAGTCACTCGGCGACCACCGTGAAATTTTCATCGGAAAATATTGTATAGCTGAAAAGTTAGACCATCTGGCATGTAATGCAATTCAGGGCTAAAAAGAAACTTTAATTTAACCAGTTTAATGGGTTTATAGCAGGACGTCGTAATTTCAAATTTACTACATGTCAAATGGTCTAACTTTTGAACTACATTATATTTTTTTATGAAAATTTCACGGTAGTCGTCGCGTGACTAGAAAATACTCCGTGCAAAATTTCATCAAAATCGGTTGAGAATTGACCGAGAAATCGGCGAAAAACATGCGATACAAGTTAATCTGACGGCGGGTATAGTTAACATGAATTCCATCGTGACGGAATTACAATCTGTACAGCTTTTACTAATTTGAAATCATCATATCTTTGTCCTTGTTACTTTAGGTATTCATTTTAAGTCTTATTGTATGAAGACACCTCTTTTATGTGTATACAAGTTCACTTCCAGCTACCAGCGTTCGTTTTCTTGAGTAAACACTCAAATAAAATCACTAAAGTCACGTGACGGAATTACATGTGTACGCTAGTGATATTCCTGACACCAATAACATTAATTCACATTTTTGCTCTGTTTACTATATCAACGATACAATCAATCTTAATTATAGTTAAACATTAATTTTTCTTCAAAAGGACACTGAAATTTTTTTATGCGAAGGCCTTATTTTTCTAGCAGAGTGTGATGAACTTTGGTATAAATTGTGACGGAATTACTGTGACGGAATTACCTTTTGGATTTGAAATATAATTCACACAGAGCCCCATCCAAGTACATGTAATATATGATTTAAAATCGTAGGTAGGACTTGATAACTCCTCGGAAATAATTACCTTTAGTTGTGTGAGCGAAGCTTGATATTTACGTGGGATTCGGACTAAATAACAAGTCTTGGGAATAAAGGACTAATAATACAAATTCCCACAACTTATGGTGTGACTAGTTCCCACGACTTGGCATCTCATCACCATTTCTGAGATGGATGATAATTTGTTTTAAAGAGATAATGACGGCCAACAGCTATTTTTGAATGTCTAATACTTGTTGAAATATTTAATTAAAATAAGATTTTTTATTTAAACAAACAGCCACAACATAATAAATTCTCACCATCATCAATAATAACATAATATTAAAGCGTATGCCTAAAATTCGTTTATTTTTGTTGTTCCACAATTCCATTTGCAATATGGACACATATGAACTTTCTTTTATTTTTGTTGACAGCATTTTCTTTTAAATGTCCTATAGTTTGATCCGGACAAATCCCAAACGTTGATTTCCCTGAACCAATCCTAGGTAGCTCACAGCTTTCGATGGCGAGGGCGGGGGCCCTAGGTTAGTGGTTAGCACCGCTGCCTTTCACGCTAAAGCTCGGGGTTCGGTTCCCGGTTTCGGCGGTTTGAAAGGAACAAAAATGTTTCTTCCCCATTCATGTGTGAAACCCAGTATTGTGGGGAGCCTCCGTGACCGAGAGGTAGCGTGCTCGGCTTTAGACAGCCAGGGCCCGAATTTCGCGTCCTCTGTCTAGAGGACAGTGTCATCTCACCATCCCCAGGGGGTCCTCCTGGCCCAGTTTAGCCTATACGTGCACAAAGGTGGCCTAAAGCCCGATTCATTTCATTTCGAAACACTGATAACAGGTTCCCATGGACAAAACCTGAGCACAGCTTTCCCCGGACAACCCCCGAGCACAGCTTTCCATGGACAAGACCTGAGCACAGCTTTACGTGAAGAAACCCTGCCACAGTTTTCCTTGGACAAACCCGGGACACAAATTTCCATAGACAAACCCTAGGCACCGGTTTCCATGGGCAAAGCTTGGGCACAGGTTTCTCTGGACAAACCCTGAGCACTGCTTTCCCTGTCCTAACCCTGGTCACAGCTTTCTCTGGACAAACCATATGGGCACAGGTTTCCCTGACCGAACACCGGACACGTGTTTACCTGGCCAAATCCTGAGCACAGCTTCCCATAGCCAAACGATGGGCACAGGTTTCCTCGGATCCTCCCCAAGTCATCCCTGGAACAACCCTGGACTATCCCCGGTTGATCCCTAAGTTATCTCTGAAACAACACTGGACCATCCGAGGATGATCCATGACTTATTCCCGAGCCATCTCTGGACCATCCCGGGATCATTCCTGCGTTATCCCTGAACCAAGCCTGGGTCATCTCAGGGTAATTCATTGAGTTATGTCTGAATCAACACTGGAAAGTTGCAGGATCATCCCCGAACCCTACCTGAACCAAACCTGGCCATCCCAGGATTATCAACGAGTTATCCATGAACCACACCTGCACAATCTCAGGATCATCCTTGAGTTATGTCTGAACCAATCCAGGATCATTCCAGGATCATCCCTGAGTTAGCCTTGACCAACTAGTTTGGACCATCCCAGGAATTCTGGATTTCCAAGATCTCAATGTATTCACGGTATATATCCACAGTTATTTTCACACGGAAAATTGTTGACTACTCGGGGTCCATCAAGGGAATTTATTGCCTTCATGTCAATAATTTATATTTTGAATTCAGTTCTATTCTGTCTATTTTTTTTCTTTCTCGTTTTCTTTTTTTTCTTAATTTTATCTGGTATTAACATTCTCATATTGATATTCTACGTATTAGGAAACCATGCAGACAACCCATGAATCATTAAGCTTATGTCTGTATTATGTGGCCACATAAATTAAAGGGAGTCATCACATATGGTAATACAGACGTAATGGCTCGTGTAGCCGTGTAGCTCGTGTTGCAAAAGGATAGTGTTGACACCAGACACAAACACACACCCAATTTATTGTGATTTAATAAACCTACTTAGACGTACCCCTCCCCATTTCTTGTCTAGAATAACATATTTTAATAATAATGTTAATATTCTAAAATATTTTATATGCGGTAGACTGAACTGAGCGTTTTTATAAACTTAAAATAATTTCTTAGAAAGCATATTTGATGACGAACATCATGTGGAACATCACAAGTCCTAACTGTAATTCCGTCACAAAAAAGGTCTGCTAGCATTGGGTCGAAATGTCAGGCAAATGCCTCTGTGATGTAGTTAAGATGGCGGTTATAAAGTATAAGTTGACAGCTCCGGGTAATGATTCTTTTCAGCATTGTAATAAGTGTTATTCAATTATGACATACGTAAATTCAAGTGGTTGTGACTGAATTTATTGCACAAAAATTCCGTCACGTGATTTTTGGTAAATCTGTCACGCTCCGTAAGCGAATTGAGATGATGTACAAAGTTGTATTTTTGAATAATTTAAAGAAACATATAATTCTAAAAGTAAAAATAATACTTTTATAATGCAAGGTAAGGCCATATTTCTTCAAACTAAAAAATAATATGTTTATAATGTGACGGAATTACAACGTGCAATTAATAAATTGTTATTTTAATAACAGAATTAATTAGGCTCTGTATTAGGAAAACGCTGCGTATGATGCATTATAAGTTCAGTTTTAATCATTAACAATCCCCTCGTCAATCATTTAGAAGTCTACTTACTCTGGTTGGCACTGTATCTCTCAAGCTGTAGACGGCTTATTGCAACATTCGCCACGGGCTTCAAAGTGCATTTAAAACGAACTTGAACTTGTGGGAATATTATGACGTCGTTTGGAAGTCGATATCTCACGTAACGTGGATTGAATGTATAATTTGTACTTGATTTAACCAACTCTTGTTTATAAGTATTATTTTGACATAGGCAAAGTCTATCTTCTTGAAATTTTTTTTTTTTAATTTTGCTAACACATTTACATGGAAATCATGTTAAACAAAAGTGGAGGTCACTACAAACGAGAACACTGCTGGGGTCACATGATTCTTGAAGTCGGGGGCTTTGCCCATATACTTTTTCAGCGTCACAAATTGATTGTACACCACTAGAAAGTCAGATGAGGGTGTGCAGACATCACTGGTGCCTCGTCTGTTTTTTTCAATAGGCACCTTGTCAACTGGTGGCGGGACCGGTTGACAATGTTGACTAAATTTCACTCAGCACCTTCTAACTTGTTGCTCTAAGCCATAGTCATTTATTAATAATGATCACAGTCACAGAAACACTTTTATATAGCCTAGATCTACAAACCAGGCCCAGATATGTCAGGTATAAAATATACATTTTTTCTCATTCACTTTATCGCTGCGCACCCCACAAACCATGGTCATTTAGTTTTCCCGCTGAAAGTTGTGACCAGTAGGCCTATAAGAAAGAAGAAATGTATAAAAAATTCAAATCCTTATCACACTTGTTAGCTATTTTTCAGCTTAGCGTCTGCATATAGGTGGACACACATTGAAAATAAGTTGTAAGACACACGTCAGGGGTGGGCAGTCGAGATGAGTCCTGTCGCCACAAATGGCTACTTTTAGGTGTTCTGAATGGTCATTTTGTAATATTTACATTACAGATATTTTGCTTCTGTCGCCACATGTGGCGATGTGGCGACCACTTGCCCACCTCTGCACGTGACAGTCAGTCCGCAGCGTGTGATGAAAGCTTCTATTTCAATGGTATAAACCGGTTTGCGAAATCGGCAATTTATTCCGAGTGTTGTCGGCAAGACGACTGCGTGAAACAGTCGTTGTTTTTCTACTCTCAACTAGGGCCCAGGGCCATCTTATAACCTGCGAACTACTTTCGAACCGATATCTTACTACGCCATCAATTCCAAAGTGTGTGGCCTAGGGCCATCCGAATTAGGTGTACTTAAACTTTAATAAACCATGCTTAGATGGCCCCAGGCCACACAACTGATACGTAGATGGCCCCAGGCCACACACTTCAAATAAATGGCCCCAGGCCACACACTTTAAGTTGATGGCCCCAGGCCATACACTTTACCTTGATAGCTCCAGGCCACACATTATCAGTTGATGGCCCCAGGCCACAAGCCCACATACTTCAAATAGATGGCCCCAGGCCACAGACTTTAATTTGATGGCCCCAGGCCACACACTATCAGTTGATGGCCCCGGGCCACATACTTGGTGTTATCTGGGCCTACTTAAAGTACCGGTATGTGGCCTGCGGCCATCCATTTGAAGTGTGTGTCATGGAACCATCAACTAAAAGGTGTGTGGCCTGGGGCTATCTATTTAAAGTGTGTGGCCTGGAGCTATCAACCTATAGTGTGTGGCCTGGGGCCATCAACTTAAATTAGTGTGTGGCCTGGGGCAATCAACTGAAAGTGTGTGGCCTGGGGCCATCAACCTAAAGTGTGTGGCCTGGAGCTATCAACCTATAGTGTGTGGCCTGGGGCCATCAACTTAAATTAGTGTGTGGCCTGGGGCCATCAACCAAAAGTGTGTGGCCTGGGGCCATCAACTTAAAGTGTGTGGCCTGGAGCTATCAACCTATAGTGTGTGGCCTGGGGCCATCAACTTAAATTAGTGTGTGGCCTGGGGCCATCAACTGAAAGTGTGTGGCCTGGGGCCATCAACCTAAAGTGTGTGGCCTGGAGCTATCAACCTATAGTGTGTGACCTGGGGCCATCAACTTAAATTAGTGTGTGGCCTGGGGCCATCAACTGAAAGTGTGTGGCCTGGGGCCATCAACCAAAAGTGTGTGGCCTGGGGCCATCAACTTAAAGTGTGTGGCCTGGAGCTATCAACCTATAGTGTGTGGCCTGGGGCCATCAATTTAAATTAGTGTGTGGCCTGGGGCCATCAACTGAAAGTGTGTGGCCTGGGGCCATCAACCTAAAGTGTGTGGCCTGGAGCTATCAACCTATAGTGTGTGGCCTGGGGCCATCAATTTAAATTAGTGTGTGGCCTGGGGCCATCAACTGAAAGTGTGTGGCCTGGGGCCATCAACCTAAAGTGTGTGGCCTGGGGCCATCAACCTACAGTCTGTGGCCTGGGGCCATCAACTGAAAGTGTGTGGCCTGGGGCCATCAACTGAAAGTGTGTGGCCTGGGGCCATCAACCAAAAGTGTGTGGCCTGGGGCCATCAACTTAAAAAGTGTGTGGCTGCAGGCCGCATATGATAAGTTAAAGTATATGGCCTGGGGCCATCAACCTGAAGTGTGTGGCCTGGGGCCATCACCTCTTAAAATGTGTGGCTGCAGGCCGCATATAGGCTACTAAGTTGAAGTATATGGCCTGGGGCCATCTATTTAAAGTGTGTGGCCTGGGACCATCCACGTATCAAATGTGGCCTGAGGCCATCCACCTATCAGGTGTGTGGCCTGGGGCCATCTATTTCAAAGAATGTGATCTTATTTGAGCGACATCCCAGTAAACACAAAACATTTGTAATTACATTTACACAGCGCCGCCCCAGTGCTGATCCAACATTGTATAAATGCTTTTACAAATATTTAGTGTTTACAAGGATCTATGTGGCAAGAATGTCACGAGTGGGGGTGGTAACGTGATATGTTGCAATCCGCGTGAAGACGTAGTCCCAAGCACAGAAATAAATGGCCCTGGGCCCTAGTTGAGAGTAAGTTAACAACAGCTGCAAAATGGCTTGGAAATGTGCCACGGATTTCAACGATAACGTTACAAATGATATAATTTCTCTGTCAATATAATTAGGCCGTCTCAGAAATAATACAACTTGTTCAATGGAGCAATGGAGAACAGAAATCAACGGTCATATTCCCAGAACGGGCTAGTTCCACAGGACAAAAGTATGATTATTATCGCCTCAAGATTCTGTGATGTCGTACTTTTTGTCAGAGGCCGATGTTGTGACAGACTGTTGTTGCTGTTCAGTGACTTCTGTTATAAAAACTGTTAACCGGCGGTCGTAGCAATTTAACTGGATGGTGCATTATTACATTCACTAAGAGTTGATAACATTCGTGGAAAGTGACAACTTTGGCCAAAAATGTTATGGCCAACGGAAAACTACTCACCTTGTCATGTTGTGTGCTATTTCCCATTCACGTGATTTCGGATCAACTCTAGCCTACACTGTGTCTGTGGCCTGTGCCTGTGGCTGTGCTATTTGATTTTCTAACACTAATACTAATAGACCCCCTAGGCTAAGGGCCTATTATTTGAGTGTTTAGGCCTACACAATTTTTTTTATAACAGTGTCTTTTTTATGTACCGGTATGTCTACGACCATTCAGGATTTCCACCAGGAATGTTTTGAGTGTGAGAGGGCTCCAAATTGGCAAAAGGGTGGGGAGGAAGGTGATTCCACAGACACAGTGACAGCCTAGACCCCCTGACCTAGACCCCCTATTTTAACTTAACTGAAATTACAACAAAATAGGGAATAGGTCACTATATATTTTCAAACACTTAGTAAATAACCAGCTTTTGTACTAAGGCCTAGGCCTGAGGGGGGTTGGGGGGGGGCAGCAGCGTCCGCAGCTTCCCGATATAGAGGGGGGTTTAAGAGGTACGATATTTAGAAAAACAGGGGGGTCCGGGGGCTCGCCCCCCAAAATCCACAGAATTTGTTGAAAATCTGAAGCTCAATGGGGGGGGGGGGGCAGGACCCCTCTGACCCTCCCCCCATGCACGCCCTGGGGGGGGGGGTCTGAACCGAATCCTTCCCTCGGCCCCCTGTGGAAACCCTGCAATCTCGCCTACATAGACTTTGTCATAGGCTAGGGCCTGGTAGGCTATAGGCCTGGCCTACCAAATTAATATAATATAATGAAATAGGCTTAGAGTCTACTATAGGCCATGGACATTATCAGATTATAGATAGTCTTTAACCCGTTTGTGACGAGGCCCGGAGATCTCCGTAATTTAGGGAGACCATTCAGATACGAGGCCCGGAGATCTCCGGGTTTGATTGCATGAGATAACTATGACGTCATAAAATAATCTCGTTTTAGAAAGAGCTCAGTAGCATAATAATCTCGTGTTCAACGAGTTAATATAATTATAAGTTGTTTAAATAAGCCTATATTAGGCATGCATATAGCTACATGTTATACTGTGCACAGTTACCTACAAAGCCCAAATGCAGTAGGCATATTCAGAGAGGGGGGGGGGGCAGCATGCGCGTGCGCCCCTTATTTTCGCCAAATACTTTGAAAATCCCCCTATTTAACTGGCTAAAATTTACCAAAAAAATTTAGGGGGCGAGCCCCATAGGCCCCCCCCCCCTGTCTTCAGATGCTGGATCCGCCACTGTTATCTGTTTGCTTTACAACTAAAACAATTATACTGTATTTTGGCTTCGCAATATATCGTTATAGGCCTATTCTACATATTCAGGGGTGGGCAAGTGGTCGCCACATGTGGCGACAAAAGCAAAATATCTGTAATGTAAATATTTAAAAATGACCATTCAGAGCACCTAAAAGTAGGCATTTGTGGCGACAGGACTCATTTCGCCTGCCCAACCCTGCATATTCATGATATTGAGCTAAAAATTAACCCTTGTGCCTGGATATCTTTTGATCTTCAATCGATAAACTTTATGTCGCCTATCCTCAGCGGACAGAGCTTAGAGGCGCACAATACTATAGGCCTATTTTATTAAACCCCCAGGCCTACAGTGGAATGTTCCAGAAAACCTTTTGTCAATTTTTAAAGCCCCCGGCCCGCTCCGCATAGATCCGCCCCTGCATTAGCTTATAACCCTACGAGTACTCAACTCGGTGATGGGAAAATATATAGTCCGTAAAAGAAGTTGCCATTCTGCACTAGCCAGGCCCGTAGTCACGGTCGGAAATCAGACAAGGCGAGTTCAGTGGCCAAGCCTAAATTTCTGAAAACCCTGAATTTCTGATAATTTTCAGTGATGAAAAGAAAAAAATGTGAAAAGACAGACAAGGCGGTTGCCTCGTCTGCCCCAGTCTATGGGGGGTGGGTCAGGATGTCCCTCTTCTGGATCTGTAACTTAGCTGTAGGCCTACATAGTAGTAGCATGTAAGCCTTTTGTTTTAATGTGTTGTGCCCACAGCCCACAATCTCGGGTACATCTGTCAGAATAAAACATAATTCAATGACTAGGCCTCCAAGGGCTCAGGTTTAGATACTGAATTTGACCCATATCTATGGTGTTGCAATTACCGGGTAGTGAATATTTTAGGCTTCTAGGTTAGGTCTGTATAATTTACCAGGCATTAGAACAGGTGTGGCTTCCCTAGCCAGACCAGTATTTAATGTAATTAAATTTGAAGTGTATAAAATAGCCTATATGGCTAGGTCTTATATTAGGCCTAATTTATACATCTACATAATATAGTTAGAGGTCTACATATCCTTAACATATACAAAAAAGAATGAAAAGTACCCCTACATAAATTTAAAAGTTTACCTCCTAAAATGTTTGTTTTTTCATGGACCTTCATACATGTGTACATTTGTGCAATCAATGCACCCTAACAGAATAATTAGAACAGCCCATGCATCCTAGTTTAAAATAATGGTAAGTTGGCCATTTCACCATCTAATGTTTTTGCAATAACATTTACCTGAAATAAATGTCAGACAAATGTGTTAACTTCAAATATATCATGAATAATATTTAGAATTCAATTTGAATAATGGAAGAATTATTACTTCATTTCACTATCACAGCTTTCTACACAACTTTCCAAACTCAGTTTATCTGACAGCTGAGATATTAACCTAGAAAACCATGTTTGAGACACAAAAAGGCACTAGGCCCACCAAATTCACATTGGGCCACATGTAAAAAAGAAAACCTGGATACATCCCTAATTTTGGTAATACATATGTATTAATATTTTTGATTAATTTATTTGCATAATTAAAAAAGTATCTATCACCACAAGTTAAATGTGGAAGTAATTAACTGTCCATTCAGTGTATATTTGAACCACTGTGTATAAATATGTCTTTTTTATAACTAATCCCATCTCATTTGATACTGGAAATTGTATATAAGAAATTAAATGTTAACCATTTTTTCCAATTGTACATGTAAAGATTAGATCTAAAGTAATTAACCAATTTACTGAAATTATGCATAATACACAGTTGTACATTGTAATATGTGTAATCTTAAATAATTCACCACTTGCACTGACATATTAAATGTCTATTTTCTAAATGTAATCACAATTATTCTTCTAACATTGTGAAGTTCAGAACTGTTAATAATCACAAAAATATTAGTTACAGAAAAAGAAATATTGTTGAAAAAATAATCATATTTGGGGTGTTTCACCATGTTCACTGCATTGATTTTTTGTTTAGATTTTTTGTTTCTATATTCCAGATATAAACTAGGCAGTGAGATACATTGCAGTGAATATGTTCTGTGCTACATTGTGTATGAGGTTTCACTGATTATTAACAGTAAGTCAAATCGATTAATCATTTAACTACTAATCATCACTTGAATTGATTTTAATATTTTTATTAGCAGGTTAAAGCAGTTATAAGAAATTACATTCAATTCACTAAAAGTGATTAATTTCTCTCGAAGGGGATGAAAAGTTAAATGACAGTTTGTAAATTATTGCATGCATTTATTGGTAAGTTTTCATCTTCTAGGCAAGTGAACGTTGAATAATAATCAACTCCAGAAATTTCTTTGTGGGGGAGGTACAACATGTTGAATAAAATTTGTTGCAGTCATTTCATAGTACTTAATGTTGTATTTTATGTAGTTTTGTTTAAAAGTGAACATTTAGTCTTAAGTGTATTATTATATTTAATCACTTTGATTATAGGAAAAAATACTTCTATATTCATACAATGAAATATATATGTTTGCAGACATGTGAGAGGTTTCTTCATGCATGCAACATGTTCACTGGAAAGAAGTGACCTGCTCTTTGGAAAAACATGTGCAAGATTGCTACAACAGCACATATTTCTCACATTTAACATGTACAGTTTGAGCCACATGTTGTATATTTTGAATACCGGGTTTATTCATCTGATTAATTGTAGTAGTATATTACATCCCAATTATAAAGAGGATGTACATGTATGTATTTTTATTATCCACATTAAAGGGACTGGCCCAGGCTAAAATCATAAAAAAATCGGTGATTTTATTTTGGCTTCTCAATATGACCATATGATGTAAACATGTCCATAGACTAGAACTGCAAAAGTTTTTTAATTTTTGTGCTGCGCATTCACCAGTTAGGCTAGATATGAAGACGAAATTCCCGCTTTCTAATTATTGACAACCATGTCAATAATTAGAAATGCGGGAATTTCGTCTCTATATTTAGTCTAACTGGTGAATGCGCAGCAGAACACTTAAAAAACTTTTGCAGTTCTAGTCTACGGACATGTTTACATCATATGGTCATATTAAGAAGCCAAAATAAAATCACCTATTTTTTGATGATTTAAGCCTGGGCCAGTCCCTTTAAATTAAAATTAAAACTACAAGTAAAAGCTTAATAGGTTAATGTTCATGAATTATTTTGCTTGGTATGGGCATTTTTTAAGGACACATCATCAAAATCATATACAAATTTGGTATTCAGCCTCCAAGCAATGAATGTAATGATCAATTTAATAAGGAATTGTCAAACAATGATTTCTCAATCTTTTCAGCCTATTAATTAGGTTTAGAGGCACCCTAAGTTAATGTCAGGAGTGTCAAATAATGTTTAAACAATTTAGAGTGATATGATTTGGGAATTCAGACTTAAAATGTGATATCTTACACTTTTAAAATTGAAGGAAATGTAAAAGTTAGGAATATTTGAATTGAAATTATTTATGATTATAAATTTAAATTTACAGGGATTCATGAAGCAGTAGCTAAGTAATGAATTGACCAATTTTAGAAATAATAAAGTTAATATAATGAATTAAAGAGTAGAACAATAACATATTTAAATTTATTTCTTCAAATTATTTCACATGGGCTAAATCCATGGGTCATGAAATGCATGGCATAATCCTTCCAATGATCATATTGTATATTATATGTGTGAAAGTAATCATGACAATGGTAAAATCTAAAATGGGATCCTCTTTTATTTCATCTGTCATTTTCTAATTAATGGAAGCGATTGTAAATGACAATGTTGAGTAGTAATTGGATATCATGATTGTATTGATCCGTAAACCTGTTAAATCTATGCCACTTTTAACATCTTTGCTAAGGGGTAACAATTAAAAATTAGCGCTTTAACCGCCGGTCCCTAATATATTCAATTTCTTCAGTTTTTATTACTACATCATTTACCACATTTTAAACATGTTAAATATAAAATGTGACTTTAAATGAGCAAGATCTGAAAAAAGTTGATCTCCATTTTGTCAAATCTGAATAATTTTCACTCGCTTGACGTTGTGGATCGCGTCAACGAGACACAACTTCAAGCGAGTGAAAATTCAAATTGAATAATTTGCCGGTTAAAGGGTAAATACACATCATACATGAAAAAATACATCATATCAGGTATTAACGTACCAGTATTTATTAAAAATGTGTGTGTCCAGCCAATGAGAAAAGTTATGTTTAGATTATAAGAAAAGGTAGTTGATTGATACAAGCTGTATAAATTGATGGCATAAACAGAGTGAACTGAGAATGAGAAAGAAAATGCATGTAGCTAAGTTATAACAATATAAAAAATTACAACTTCTTAGTTATATATAAAGGTTTACATTGTGAATTAACCATAATGTCCTATGCATTTATGTATATATTGATCAATGGCAGTCGGCCATTTTTAATTGTTTTTATCCCCTACCCGTAGGGAAAGGGGGATTTTAGTTGTGCCAGGATTCCGTACAGCGTCCGTAATGTTTAGATTTTTTAAAGATGCAACAAAAATTCAAAATGGCCACCAGAGGTCAAGTTATCATTTTTGTGATTGCGAAAAAAATTTCAAAATCTTTAAATCACCTTCCTAACTAGGTGGAGATGTGAAAGTGAGTTTTTAAAGATGCTAACCGAATTCATGTGTGCGCAAAAAATCAAGTAAAAAATTATTCAAATTTTACAATAACTCTGCTCATGATATACAGTCCAGGAGATTTTTTAAAGGTTCTACTGAAATTCAAAATGGCTGCCACGGATCAATTTCATTTTTGTAAGCGCAAAAACTCAAATACTTAGTCAGAAATTATTCAAATTTTACGATCACATTTCCCACCATATGGAGATGTGTTGGTGATTTTAATTAAATTTGAAATGGCCGCCACAAGTCTACTTTTTTAATTATTTGTAGGCGCCAAAATTCAGAACCTAAGTTATGCTGGGGATGACATTGGACTTCAGGCCTCTTGTTTCTCATTTTCTCGGAAAACTGGCATGATAGCTGATCTATCAACTTCTGCTTCCTCATACTTCACATATCCATCACATACCACTGGGAAATTGTTTTGGTGACATTTTGATCCCCATATCACCAACCCTTTAATTACTATGAGCACTAACAAAAAAATGCTCATTAGCGAATTTCAGGAACAAGTTGCCATAAGATCTTCTTTTAATTTGGCAATTATGTTCAGCTATATCAGCCAATGACCTGATTAACTTTGGGGATCAAACAATTTTAAAATGGCCGTTTTCAAAAACGATAACGGAGGGCTGATTTCGTGTTCGTTTCCGCACAACTCTTTCTAGTTACTATAATAGGGCCAACAACAAAGAAATACTCATTTCAGGAAAAAGTTCCCAGCATATCTTCTTTTTATTTGGCAAATAGGCACAGTGATGTCAGCCAATGACATGATTAACTTTGGAGAGCAATAGATTTAAATATGGCCGTTTAGCGGCCATTTTTAATTTCAGTAATTTTGTAATATTTTCGTCAATCCCAAACAAAGGAAAATAGCTGGACCAAGCATATAGAACAAAACGTAATGACTCACAGAAGGATAACCCATGACAAATTTCGCTGAAATAAAATCCAAAATAGCTGACTGACGGTCATTTTTAATTGTTTTTTTTTCGCATTATCTCATAAATTTTGCATAATAGCTAAAGCGCTAATATAAAATAAACCCTGAAAAAATGTACTGATCTATATCAAATTTTTAATGGCCGACTGGCAATAAAGGAGGGCTGCTTACGACTCTTTCTGGTTTGACTACGTTTTTGTTGGGTTTGAAATTTGTTTGTAAGACATATATATACTGATATTTAGTCATAGCAGAACAAGGGTTAAATTTATTTCTGCGGATCTTTTGCTGAGTATGTAGGCTTAGTTCATGACATGATGTACTATTAATGCCAGTTTTTTTATATTGTGTCAAATATGTATATCTTGTCATGTCAGAAAGTCATGCTAAGAGAAATACATGCCTAACAAATGACAACATCACTGACTGATTTAGAAATAGTCCACATATTTATCATGAATAAAACAAAAATGACATTGATGTGAATACTTGTATTCAGTTATGATAAATCAGTCATTTCAGGCATGTATGAACTTTTGAGAATGTTATTCATAAAATATTAATTATGCATTAAGACGAAATGCAAATAGCTACACAAAAAGCATTCAATTTTAATCAATATACTAGTCTAGTACATTTCTTCGGGTATAATAGCCTTTACAAATGAGTTATAATTCATCTGGTGTAGTGTATTTATTAATGTAGAATGTTTTGATGGCCTACTTATAGTATCATTATATATAAGAATTCAAGTTTTTTGTGCAGTTCAGTGTGTGTTTTGTATTCATTTAAAAATGGTCAATAATTGTGTATAGGGCCTACAATACATGCAATATCTTCAAACAAATGTAGTAAGAAAATGAGAGGAAAATCAGAACTGAAAAATAGGGTGACAAATGTGTATGAAAACAAACGTTAAGAATTTATCATGTTTATGGCAATGTAAATTAAGTCTGTGAAGTTAACTTCTCTCACATTTTAGAAATAATAGGCATATGCTTGATAAGTAGCAAGGGATATTACTGTCTATATATATTTTTTTTTAGCAATATATTGCAGCAATTTGTAAAATGTTGCTAACCAGATTTATTTTTCACAGAAAAAAAAAATTCTGGACAGATGAGGAATTATTTCAAGATAGGCCTACTTGAAAAATGTGTAATATACAGTTTTTGTATTGATAATGAGCATGATGAGGGTAAAATAAAAGTTGAAACATTTTTTTTATTCCTATTCAATCAATCTAATTTTAAAATACTGATAGCCAATAGCAAGGTTGACCTCCTAGTTAAAAAGCAGTTAATTTTTCCTAGCCTGTTGGAGTCACATCCAGACCTAAAGTGTAACTGAAGAGGAATTGTTTGTAATTTTTTTGCGGGGGCAAACAAATTTTGGAAAATTTATATTTAATAACCACCCACGACAGATGTCGATTTTTTTTCGCCCGATCCAGGTGGGATATATTCTTTTTTTGCCAAATGTTTTTAATACCCCCCTATATTAATAAATGGAACATTTTTGAGCTATCAATTAAACAAATAGGCCCAAATAGTCCCTTACATTGGCCTCGAGCCACCTGCGCCCCCTCCTTTTTCAAATCCCGCATCTACCCAGACCATGTCTAAATCTGGTGTAGGCCTACATGTAGCCTAATGACAGTATTGTAAGCCTATAGGCCTACATGTACTTGTAGACTATTGTTCCTGGTAGGCCTAAACGTTTACTTTAACAAAGGCTGCTGTATGACTAGATCTATAGGCTATATAGCCTATAGGCCTAGCCTAACATTACACCAGGGTCTATAGCTAGATGGGGGTCCACATAGGGTCTATAGCCTAGTGTTAGGCCCTAGGCCTACATCAAAACGGGATCATGGCATGTTTGGCCTCTCGGCT
Source organism: Flabesymbios commensalis (assembly GCA_964017125.1). NCBI lineage: Eukaryota > Metazoa > Annelida > Polychaeta > Terebellida > Flabelligeridae > Flabesymbios > Flabesymbios commensalis. The sequence goes on along the minus strand of CAXHKU010000761.1, from coordinate 16,215 downwards.
AACCCTTCTATCATGACTGTCTAAAGCCTGAGAGTCTAGTTCAGCACCCCCCCGCACACTGTCACTTCTTCACTTGAAGTTGTAATCAAACAGCATTTTGCAGGACCTAACTCGAGTAACTGCCGGGCCCACCAGTACCAGTGCAGCGGCGGCACGTTCATTGACAATGATTGTGTCAATGTGTGCTTCACCTGTGAGAGCAGTGGTGGTGACTGGTATGTAGCCTATACACATGATACATGTGACTGGTGTGAGGGTTTGCCGGCCGCTGAACATGAACATGAGATACCGGTAGGCCTATTAATATCACAGTGCAGTCAGTGTAGTATGACACGCTCGAATTAAATCTGCGTAAGACAACTTCAAGCCATCTATATTCCATTAAAATGGTTTTAAAGTGATATAAACAGCTGTAAGATCATGACCGGATATTTATTAAACCTAGTGTAATACCACCTCTTGAATATCTTGGTTCTTTTTTTTGCCGATAACCGGCGGTCGCACCGAACGGCATGAGGGCACGCCTTAAATTCTAGACTACATGAAAATTCAATCAGTTAATTGATTTTTTTCTGGCCAAAAAAAGGAACCAACAACGAAAAGGTGTAATTTAGAGAGAGCTATTCAACCTCTCTGTGGGTGTCACATTAAATCCTTTAAAATTCACTGATTTAAATAGATATTGTTGACACAAAATACGTAGAACAATTAGCTGATGTTGGTCTTACGTGAACAACTGGCAGAATGACTCAAGGCCAATTTTAAATCGTTTACAGCAACAATTAAAACCAGTTAAAATGCAGGATAAATGTTGTAATTCCGCGCCAAATTATTACCCCCCGCGAAGCCTCTAAATTAATACAAAACAAAGCGACCTTTTCGCTAAAATAATCACGGCCTGCGGACTGACTGGTGAGGTGAGCTTTGAGAGCTATAAAATGTTGACACCAAATTCATAAGATCCTGAGTACTGTCCTCGACTGCGTCTATTATCAAAATGATACGGAATAAACCGAAAAGACGCCCTGGTAATAGCCAGCTAGTCGATGATGTAGGCCTACTTCAACAATTACCTATTTTTTATCAATCCAATTTAAATACGAGCTAATTCCACATGATCTGGACTACCACCCCACAAAGTTGCATAGCACTAGGATATTTTTATAGGCATCTATAATTAAGTTTAATTAAAACTTGGGCGTTTCATACGTTTTGGATCATCCAGTCAGCCCAGGATATTGTTAACCCGGCTCAATTCTTAAGCTCCTCGCGCTATTTCATTTTCATAATTTTTTTATAAAAATCTAATTTAAATATGAATTTTTTTTACATGATCTGGACTAGACTACCACCCCACAGAGTTTCATAGCTCTAGGATTTTTTGTAGGCGTCTATGAATAAGTTGAAAACTTGGTAATTTCATACGTTTTCTATGCAGTCAGTCACACGATCTTGCTGGCCCTGTTCAATTCTTAACTCTTAAGATCCTCGCCCAATTTCATTATCAGAAACATTTTTAGCCCGCCTTTTAATTTTAATTTAAAAAGGTGGGCTATTGCAATTGAAGTTCGGCGTCGTCGGCGTTAACATTTACTTGTGGGCGCGATAACTTTTTCATGTATCCTTCCCAAATTTGTTATGCATGTTACTAATGACCAGTTCTCGGACAAGTTCAATAATGGCCGAAAAAAAATTCAAAATGGCCGACTTATTGCGATTTTTCGCCTTTTACGTCAATAATTTGACCTTGTGGGCGCGATAACTTGAAACGTTTTTCACGTATCCTCTTCAAATTTGTTATCCATGTTACTAATAAGTAGTTCTTGGACTAGTTCAATAATGGCTGAAAAAAAAATTAAATATGGCTGATTTATTGCCTATTTTCGCATTTTACGTCAATAATTTGACCTTGTGAGCAAGATAACTTGAAAAGTTTTTCACGTATCCTCTTCGAATTTGTTATGCATGTTACTAATAAGTAGTTCTTGGACAAGTTCAATAATGGCTGAAAAAAAATTCAAAATGGCCGATTTATTGCGATTTTTCGCATTTAACGTCAATAATTTGACCATGTGGGCGCGATAACTTGAAAAGTTTTTCATGTATCATTTTTAAATTTGTTATACATGTTACTAATAATCAGTTCTAGGACAAGTTCAATAATGGCTGGAAAAAAATCAAAATGGCTGAATAATTGTCATTTACGTCAATAATTTGCCCTTATGGCCGCAATAATGACTTCAAGTTCAATAATGACGGCGGGCTATTGTCGAGTGTGCTCTTGTTTAAAAAGCCAATTTAAATACGACCAAATTTTACATGATCTGGACTACCACACCACAGAGTTGCATAGGTCTCGGATTTTTGAAACTTGGTTATTTCATATGTTTTGGATCATATAGTCAGTCCCAGGATCTTGTCACTTTTTGTCGACCCGGTTCAAGTTTTAAGATCCTCGCCCAATTCCATTATCAGAAACATTTTTTTTTCAATCCAATTTAATTACGACCTAATTCGACATGATCTGGACTACCACCCCACAGAGTTTCGTAGGATCTTGTCACTTTTTGTCAACCCGGTTTAAGTCTTAATTAAGCTCCTCGTCCAATTTTATTATCAGAAACATTTTTAAAAAATCCAATTTAAATACGATCAAATTCCACATGATCTCGACTAATACCCCATAGAGTTTCATAGCTGTAGGATTTTTTGTAGGCATCTATAAATAATTTGAAAACTTGGTTATTTCATACGTTTTGTATCATACAGTCATTCACAGGATCTTGCTGACCCGGTTTAAGTCTTAAGATTCTCGCCCAATTTTATTATCAGAATTTTTTTTTTTAAATTCAATTTAAATACGACCAAACTGTATATGATCTGGACTACAACCCCACAGAGTTTCATAGCTCTAGGATTTTTGAAACTTGGTTATTTCATACGTTTCGGATCATACAGTCAGTCCCAGGATCTTGTCACTTTTTATCGACCCGGTCCAAGTCTTAAGCTCCTCGCCCAATTTCATTATCAGAAACATTTTTTTAAATCCAATTTAAATACGACCAAATTCTACATGATCTCCACTACTATCCCATAGAGTTTCATAGCTGTACAATTTTTTGTAGGCGTCTATTAATGATTTGAAAACTTGGTTATTTCATACGTTTTATATACATGATCTGGACTACCACCCCACAGAGTTTCGTAGCTCTAGAATTTTTGCAACTTGGTAATTTCATACGTTTTGTATCATACAGTCAGTCACAGGATCTTGCTGACCCGGTTTAAGTCTTAAGATCCTCGCCCAATTTCATTATCAGAAACATTTTTAAAAAATCTAATTTAAATACGACCAAATTCGATATCATCTGGACTACAACCCCATAGAGTTTCATAGCCATAGGATTTTTTTGTAGGCGTCTATAAATAATTTGAAAACTTGGTTAATTCATACGTTTTGTATGTATACATGCAGTCAGTCAAAGGATCATGCTGACCCGGTTCAAGTCTTAAGATCCTTGCCCAATTTCATTATCAAAAACATTTTTTTAAATCCAATTTAAATACGACCAAATTCTACATGACCTGGACTACCACCCCACAGAGTTTCATAGCTCTAGGAATTTAAAAACTTTGCCATTTCATACATTTTGGAGCATACAGTCAGTCCCAGGATCTTATCACCTTTTGTCGACCCGGTTCAAGTCTTAAGCTCCTTGCCCAATTTCATTATCAGAAACATTTTTTTTTAATTCAATTTAAATACGATCAAATTCTACATTATCTGGACTACCACTCCACAGAGTTTCGTAGCTCTAGAATTTTTTAAACTTGGTTATTTCATACGTTTTGTATAATACAGTCAGTCACAGGATCTTGCTGACCCGGTTTAAGTCTTAAGATCCTCGCCCAATTCCACTATCAGAAACATTTTTTTAAATCCAATTTAAATACAACCAAATTCTACATGATCTCCACTACTATCCCATAGAGTTTCATAGCTGTGCGATTTTTTGTAGGCGTCTATTAATGATTTGAAAACTTGGTTATTTCATACGTTTTATATACATGATCTGGACTACCACCCCACAGAGTTTCGTAGCTCTAGAATTTTTGCAACTTGGTTATTTCATACGTTTTGTATCATACAGTCAGTCACAGGATCTTGCTGACCCGGTTCAAGTCTCAAGATCCTCGCCCAATTTCAATATCAGAAATATTTTTTAAAAATCTAATTTAAATACGACCAAATTCTACATGATATCGACTACTACCCCATAGAGCTTCATAGCTGCAGGATTTTTTGTAGGCGTCTATAAATAATTTGAAAACTTGGTCATTTCATGCGTTTTGTATCATACAGTCAGTACGATTTTTTGTAGGCGTCTATTAATGATTTGAAAACTTGGTTATTTCATACGTTTTATATACATGATCTGGACTACCACCCCACAGAGTTTCGTAGCTCTAGAATTTTTGCAACTTGGTTATTTCATACGTTTTGTATCATACTGTCAGTCACAGGATCTTGCTGACCCGGTTCAAGTCTCAAGATCCTCGCCCAATTTCAATATCAGAAATATTTTTTAAAAATCCAATTTAAATACGACCAAATTCCACATTATCTGGACTACCTCCCCACAGAGTTTCATAGCTCTAGGATTTTTGAAACTTGGTCATTTCATACGTTTCGGATCATACAGTCAGTCCCAGGATCTTATCACTTTTTGGCGACCCGGTTCAAGTCTTAAGATCCTCTCCCAATTTCATTATCAGAAACATTTTTTAAAAATCCAATTTAAATACGACCAAATTCGTTGCTGGTATGTCATTGCAAACGTTCTTCATAACGTTGCTGTAACGTTGCTGAAATGTCATTTGCAAACGTTCAACACAACGTTGTGGTCACGTTGGTGAAATGTCGTTTGCAAACGTTCATCACAATGTTGCCGTAACGTTGCTGGAGGTTTAATCACAAACGTGGGATTTGAACATTGTAGTGACATTGCTAGAATGTTACCTGTCAACATTACTTTCTGACGTTGTTACAACGCTTTTTGGAGACTACAAAATGACGTTGCTGCAACGTTACACTGTAAATGGTAAATGGACATTTAGTTCATAAATCGTTCATTTCAAATTTTAATAAAAATCACCTGCACATTTCTATATAGTGGATAATGTAAAAAAAATGAATTTTAATGATTTCTGAAATTTAATATTTCAGTTTATGCGCCCACAAAAAATATGAGAATGATCCGTGGCGTCCACTTTTGCATTTCAGTAAACACTTAAAATCACCTGTAGGCTACATATCCATATCGTGGGGGACGGTGATTGTAAAATATGAATATTTTTGACTTAAATGTTCTCAGTCTATGCGCCCACAAGAATTATGAAATTGATCCGTGGCGGACATTTTGAATTTCAGGAAAACCTTGAAAAAAACAAAGGCATATATCTGTAGCATGGGAAATGTGATTGTATGCAAATGATATTCAAGCAACGTTACTGCAAGATTGTGATGAACGTTTGCAAATGGCATTACAGCAACATTACTACAACGTTGAAATATGACATTGCCACATTGGTTTGGGCCCTTAATGTTACCACCTTTTTCCTCCAATGTGTTTTATCATCCACATAAAAATATGCTGTGAATATGTTGCAGGGTTCGAAATAAAGGTTCAAAGGAGGTTGTCTATTGCACAGATTTTTTTTTTTTTTTTGGGGGGGGGGGGGCTACATATATGTAGCTATTTCCTAGCCTGATCCCAGAAATTTCTGAGAAAATGGGTTGCCTAATAAAGTGAACGGTCGCCATTGTCACGCGCAAATTCCTTTGAATTATTGTAATGTGAAAAATACCCGACATTTTTTATTTTGAATGCTGTGTTGAGTGCAATATATCGAGTAATTCAAACACGTCACCATGTTTCATCAGTTTATTTTTTATACAAAACAGGTTATTTCGTCTACTCATTCCCTTCGCTCTCATGTTCTCAGTTAATTAGTGGTAGTGGACGACAGTGGCGCTTGACAGCTCTCTCTCCCTCTCTTTCTCTCTTGCCTGAAATAAAATTATAAAGCAAAACTCATAAGTTATCACTTCCACCATGAAGTTCAGCTAATACGTTGTGATATTTCCAAAGCAAGACCAAACATTTTTTAACAAGAGGCCAGCCGGGATAAAAAAATTATAGACATAACACTGATTTAACTTAAGTGATATATATTATACAAGTTTCGTATCAATTCTACCTTTATGGATGCTTAGTCTTTCCATTTTATCTTTTCTCAGGGCATGTTTTAACACCTATGATAAGGCCGCATCGATGTCTGCCACACTTGACCCATGGTGTACTTTCAAGCAAGCATCTCGGAATGGAGGAAGAATAAAAAATGGACTCAAGGATGTTACATCTTATATATTATTGTTTCTCAAATATGAATTGTTTCTCATTGACCTAATAGCTGAAAGAACATGAAGAAACGATTGATACTCTGACAAACTGTGTTGTGTGTCATGATCATTGTCAATTGAGACCTACCATACTAAATCTGTACATGACTGGTAAAAAAATTGTTCATTTAATGATAAAAGCATGAAATTTTGCATGCTATTAGAACATATAGTCAGGGGGCCAGGAGCTGAGCCTGGAAAGTGGGTCCAAAGTTTTTTTCTCAATGTTTTCATATTATATAGGTATTGTACTCTATGGAACCGCGTGATGTTATTCTCACATACAGCATTGAGCATTTTTAAATAACGCGTTTTACATTTTTTCGCCTATCGCCGTACAAAATAGTGGTTTTAGGTGATCGGGAAAAAACAGAAAATCCCTGTATATATTCACATAACTGATAGCTATTAGTTTGATTGTTTGTATATTGATGTATAATAATAATAAATATCATTGGGTCAAAGGTCAAGGCTATAATTCAAGGTCAAAGGTCAATAATTCAGGTCCATCATGCCTAATTCAGTATCGTTTGTATATTAAACCCTCCACATTTTTATATGTTTATATAGCTGAACCTGCATTCATTGTCTTATAATTTAGGTTTTTGTTATGAAGTTCCATACATCTTGATAAACTAGATTACCTGTCGCTCACCTATTCTCGTTCCTCTAGGCCCCACTCCTAATGTGGCCTATTTTACCGTATCTATTTGCTGGGATGAAATATAGTGGTAACATTATATGGCTTGAATTGTGTAGCAATGGATTATACGTTGCCATTCTATTGTATGGGCCAGTCAACATGATTCACTAACCCAATGTTGGGTCATCATCTGCGACGCTGTCACACCATGAAATCACCATTAATGCGCTGCATTGACTCAACGCTCCCCCAATGTTTAGATGCCCGGCCGTTATTGAGACACATAGACAAAATTTGTGAGCCTTAATAAGGTAAATTGAAATGCCAATTGGCTAGCCTCTGTGTCAGGCATATGCTTAAATTAAATTATAAATTTTAATTTAATTTTTTTTTTTTAATATAAATTTTGTTCATCAATGTCAATGCGGTTTGCATTTAACTATGACGTAACTATGTTCCATTCTTGTGGTATGAAAGTTTAACAGATGAGTAAATAATTCATGATATTTGTTTTCTTTTTTTATAGTTCCAATATCACAGCATATCTATATCTGACTATATGGATACATCAATTATCAATATGTGGTGTAATATGAGGTTGCTGTAAACTATCAAAAATGTACGTAATCGTTATATAAAAAAAAGTTATATATCTTAAACAAGTTAAATAATCAGCAATGACACCACCGCCTTTAACCATCATTTTGTTATTTGATATATATAATATTAAAATTGCTACTACCTTCCTGTTCATTGTTTGTTTAATCATATTTTTTTAATGTGGTACTAGTATACAATATATTCTGATACAAGACGATGTATTCCTGCTTAGTTGCTTCTATGTTTCATCCATATACTAATGGATCTAACTGGCTCAGGGCATTATTCACCTGAAAGTTTGTAAATGTTATATTTTGAAATGTTCCTTGAAGGCTTTCTCAGTTATTGGCAGTCAACATAATTATGAACAGGTGGTACTCCCCCGGCCGACTTACTAACCACAGAATAAGTTCCTTACTACATCAACTGATCAAGCTAGAGATCATAAATATCCCCAAGAAGCCTTGTTGGATGATCTTCAACATGATTCCATTACCAATGCATCCAGCCATAGCATCACATCGAGATAAGAAGGGTCCTGGCAGCAGGTTTGGAATGAGGTCAGAATATTCGGCAGTGACCAAGACCAGTTTGTTTGTGGCCAAGATCACCTTTGTGTTGGCTGAGATGATTTTAAAGTGACTGTGATGGCGTATTTAATGGTCAAGTTTACTTCTGCAGTGACCGAGATCACTTTTTCAGGGGATGACATGAGATTGTTAGTGGCCAAGATCACTTTTGTAGTGGCTGAGAAACTATTGAAGTTGCTGTGATCACATCTTCAGTGCCAAGATCACTTTGTAGTGGCTTAGATTTTTTTTTCAGTGGCTGCCACCAGTTCGTTTGCGGCCAAGATCTACTTTGTAATGGCTGAGATAACCTTTAAAGAGGCTGTAATCACTTCTTCTTTGGCCAAGAGCACTGTTGTAGTGGCTGCGATAACATTTAATGCGGCTGTGTTCACTCCTTCAGTGGTCAAGATCACCTTTCTCGTGGCTTAGATAAATTTCAAAGTGGCTGTGACCACTTCTTCAGTGGTCAAGATCACTTTTGTAGAGGCTGAGATAACTTTTGAAGTCGCTGTGATCACTAAATCTTCTTCAGTGGCCAAGGTCACTTTTGTAGCGGCTGAGATAGTTTTTAAAGTGGTTGAGATCACTTCTTCTGTGGCCAAGATCACTTTTGTGGACGCTGAGATAACATTTAAAGTTTCTGTAATCACTTCTTCAGTGGTCAAGATCATTCTGTAGTTGCTGAGATAACTTTTAAAGGGCTGTGATCACTTTTTCAGTGGTCAAGATCATTTTTAAAAAATGGCTCCATAGAATGTGAAAATAATAACAAAAATCTGTACCTTATAAAGTTAACATGAGAGAGAAGTCCTGCTGGTATTCACTAAAAAACGTTGTGAATTGTTCAAAGGGAGGGATAAAATACAAAATTAGCGCTGTGTTGTACATTTTCGTATTTAACAGAAATACAATATTATGCATCCACGTTAAAGCCCTTGATAGTAACTTTCAACTGATATCAAAGATGCTGGTACATTTTGGTAAATTTTGGAACTCATTAGGCAAAAATATGAGACACAGTCTATTTTCCTGAGCTGAAAGAAAAATGCTCAAATTTTACGTCCATAAAAAAGTGTGTAATATGATGAAATAGATAATTATTTTTTACTTCCAAATGGGTTTATTTTAAGTCAACAATAGTTCTAGAACATGTTTGAATCAAAACTAAACATATATACCATACAAAAATAGGCTAAGAGAAAAGTATTTTGACTATTTACTGAAAAAGTAATAAAAATAGGTAAAATTAAGGGTTAAAATACCAACTTAAAGCTTGTGCATTTTTCAAAAATTGGACAGAAAATATGTTACATCCACGTGAAAGCCTGTTCCAGTAGCTTTCTGTTGGTATCAAATATATTGATATAGCTTCACTATTCAGTGGGCGAAAATGTTTAATACGCTAGTTTTTTCCAAATCGGAAAAAATCGCGCATAGGTCATGTACACCTTTAGTCATATTTCAGTAAAGCAGCTACAGTTACCTGATCAACAGGTCGATTCTGGCCCCTGAATAGTCCAGCTATGTGAAAATATTAGTGGCCTAAATTCCCATTCCGGGTGACACCTTACCCCCAGCCACGTCTGGTCTAATAATCCAGCTGACGGATAAACAAACAGACAAACCATCCCGACTAAAAACATAACCTCTTATGGCAGAGATAATAAACTACACTATGATTTCTTTCCAGAAAATGTATAAATCTATAAACGAATATTTCGATGTTAAGTGTTAACATCATTGGATGACGTAATATATATAAAATTTTAGAACGTATGGCTACAATTACACATTATATTATCTCGTCGATATATATATAAATAACTATTATTGCGGTACAAATGTTTTATAGTTACCTTGCGATATCACATTGAGGTTCGTAATGAAATTCCCTTCATTTTGATATGTCACACGCTTATATTATTATGAAATTTGGGGTTTTCAAACTGGTAATTGGGTTTATGCAAGACCTTGGGGTCAAAGGGTTCACATAACTCAAAACTTCTGGTTCAATCAATTTATACAATTATGAAATCACTTTTGTTAATACTAAATACATACTATTTCAAATAATGGCAAATATAGATTGGGTTAGTGCTTTATATAAATATTTATATTTTTCGAACCGTGGGAAACCATTACTTTGCATCCCGATTGACGTGATTTTATAAAACGTGTTATATAAAAATGCTCAATGTTGTGAGAATGCCATCATGCAGTTTCATGGACTACAATACCTATAGAACATGAAAACACTTAGAAAAAAACTTTGGACCCACTTTTCAGGTTCGCCCAAAAATATGCATTTGACCCCCTGACTAATACCATGGCGGTAAATTTTAGCTATAAATTGGCCGCTGGTCAAAATGGCCGCCAGAATATACATGTCTCAATATCTCAGTTTCTAAATCACTTGGAAAAATGATCTTGGTGTCTAAATATACATTTTTAGGACCAAGTATTACAAAAATAACAATAACAAATACGTAAATTTGACATTTAACCTTATTGGCTGGCCGCCGGAAAATACATGTTTTAATATCGCAGTTTCTAATTAAAGTAGAAAACAAATCTTGGTGTCTAAACATACATTTTCTGGGCCAATGATTACAAAAAAAGACAATTATAAATACGCAAATTTAAAATCTGACCATCGTGGCAGTCATGTTTTTTTCAAAATGGCCGTTATAGAATTTAAATGCTTTAATATCTCAGTTTCTAATTGATTTAGAAAAAAGATCTTGGTGTCTAAATATACATTTTCGGTACCAAAGATTACACAAAGCCAATTAAAAATACGCTAATTTTTTTTATCTCGATGGTGGCCATTTTTCAAAATGGTCGCCAGAATATACATGTTTTAATATCTGCGTTTCTAATTAACGTAGAAAAAAGATCTTGGTGTTTATATACATTTTCAGGACCAGGGATTAGGGAGAACAATCTGAAATACGTATCTAAATGATCCGATAAATGCTTGCTTATCGTTCTATTGATTTATTTACAAATCATTGCCACATTAATGCAGATAAGATATGCATGGCAATGTTTTTTGGTTGATACAGGCTGAGATCGGTAGTATTGAAAAATGATATCTACAGCCAGTTGACTTGGCGGGACGTTTAAAACCAATAAGGCAAATGGTTTGATGGATTTCATTTATAATCTGACAAAACTATGGGGTCTTGTCAAGTTTTAAAAAATAAAAAAATCCGTGAAAAACTCAGAATGGCCAGACGCCACCCACCCCCCCTATCCAATTTTTTTTTTTTTAGAAACATGTACAACAACAAAAAACAACTCAAAAACACCAAAAAAAAACAAATAATTTCCCCCCCAAAAGATGTATCCGAGTTGGGGCTTGATTTCCTCGGATTTTTGGATTTTTTAACTTGACAAAAGCTCTAAGCTTGAATTAACTGACTAAAGGAAAACAACATTAGCAGACATTAGATCATATTCCTAAAAGGTATAGACCCTATTTTCGTCAAAATAGTAACATGACAGATCTGTTTTTGCATGGAACCAGCAACAGACACAGAACTATTGTACCATACGCTTGATCTTGATGCTCTGGTCAGAAAATATTTCCGACACCTACAAGATGAAAGTATGCTGGCTAAACTAAGTGAATATAATGTTATTATTCAGAAGACCAAGTACCATATTAGTGTTTTGTAAACGTGGTAAATGAACCTCTACAACCGCGCCAGACAAGAGGCTCTATTTAAATTGTCCCTCATAATGGTAGTGTCATAAACAGTTCTACAAGATTGGGCAACAATGTCTGTCAACAATTTAACACAGATCAATCTGTATATGTACCAAACTCAAAGGCAAACACCCTGGTAGCCATCGATCTTATTGACCATAGAACGTGTTTGGCAGGTCAATATCGTCGAAATAAGGCGAGTGGATTGAGGCACACACATTTGCATACTCTGAACAGTGATCCTTATGTTTATAGAAAAGTTTTAGACAAGCTACAACAGTTATACACTTCACCAATCTATCCGGGGTGGCGGAGGGGGTCACTGGCTCCTTATGTTTGCTAGACCTAATAAGTCAAGACTATAATTTCATACCTGACGCTATTAGTAATAATGAGTGAGAATTCATGTAAATAGTATGTGTATTCATAATGCACAAACACGCAATTATCTAAGTTAAAAACAAGCCTTACTGTCACATATATAGTAATATCTGGTCAGTTTGAATATTGTGAATTGGGGTGACTGCCAACAGGCAATGGGAGCTGAGAAGTGAAGTGGGCAAGATTAACCTTTCTTCCTATTTCAGGTCTATGTAGCCAATGAAAATATGTTTGATTACAAACAGTGTGTGCGAGATAGATGTAATTAGATATAGTAAAATCTGTCAAAGCTTTTTGATCTATAATCAATTTTATTTGTAACAACAACAGGTTAAAAGTTATTTAAATTTTCATATTAAAGAGAAGGTTTCAATGGTAACAATGTTTGATTCTAATAATTCTCTAAATGAGTTTTCTACCAATATAATTGATCTGAATTAATAATATGCCGTTTTTTAAATAATTTTATAATTAAGATTGATAAAAGTACGTTAACATATATATATTTTTAGGCTATATATTTCAACTCCTAAGTGTATTTAAAGATATTGCAGTTACTAATTAATATTAAAATGCGTTTTTTGTTAGATGAAGAAAAAACATTTAATATATATATTAATCCCCTCCATTAATAAATTATATTTAGACACAACAATTCGATTGTAACTGGATTGTGAGTGAATATAGTTTACGTCGATTTCTGCACATTCATGGCAATATCGCGACTGAAGGAAGCCTTATATATACTACTTTTATCAAATAATTTCAAGGGCTCTTTATAGAGCATATCACCAGTAAATGCCACCTAAATATATTCGGCCGGTCATGTTGTAAACTGGCTGTCATTGAATTTATTAAAATGTTCTTTTATTGGATTAAAATGTCTAAAAATTCCTTTTTTATCAGTGCCCCTAAAAATGTATATTCAAGTACAAATATGTCTTCTTTACGTGGATTAGAAGCTGTGATATTGACAGGTACAATGGTACAATTCCACAGGAGTCAGTGGAATGTTTTTTTCTTGTTGTAATAATGTTTTTGAAAATACTTTAATTAGTATCAGTAGACCTACCCCTGGAAATGTATATTTAGATAAAAATATTTCGATTTTAGGTGGATTAGAAGCTGAGATGTTGACACGTACTCAGATTTGGTCAGTCATTTTGTAAAATGGCCACTGCTGGAGTCAGTAAAATGTTTGTTTTTTGTTGGATTGATGTGTTTACAAATACTTTATTCATTATCTGTACCCCTGAAAATGTATATTTAGATAAAATATTTTGATTTTGGGTGGATTAGAAGCTTAGATATTGACATTGACATATAGATATTCAGATTTGGTCCATTTTGTAAAATGGCCACCACTGGAGTCGTCAAATATTTTTGTTGTTGGATTATTGTGTTTACAAATACTTTATTCATTATGAATACCCCTGAAAATGTATATTTAGATTAAAATATTTCGATTTTTGGTGGTTCAGAAGCTGATATATTGACACCCGTAATATGTGGCCTTCAAAATAAACAATTAGACATAGATATTCAAAATATTTATGGATAAGAAGCTGACGTAAAAAGACACTTATCATATATTTGTTCAGCCATTTTGTAAATTGGCTGCCATTTAGATCAATAAAATGCTCTGTGTTGGATTAATGTGTATAAACATGATTTATTTATTATCCGTACCCCTAAAAAAAGGTATATTTAGATGAAAATATTTTGATTCCAAGTGGATTAGGCGCGGATATATTGACACTTATATACATTTTGGCGGCCATTTTGTAAAATGGCCGCCAGCCAGCTCACAGGTCATTTTTTTAATGGCTCTATAAGTAAAACATTGTAAAGGGTGTTCTCTTACAGCATGTAAAATTTCATGCTTTTATTATTAAATGAACAATTCCTTCATATAACCACCAGTCAGCCTAACTATTATAACAATTCGATATAATTGTAAAGACTGAAACATGTGTAAGGCCTCTTTTCCTTACTTTCCCTTCAGGCTGAAGGCTGCCAACAGACTTGTTGAACCAATGTGGCCGAACATTTTCCGGAACGTGGAGTTGTGGCCGTCCCCTCTAAACGGTTTCAAGACATTCACCTGTAATGATTAAATAATTACAATGCTATTAAATAACCTATGCACATAATACATAATAGTAAAAGATAATAATAAGCATGTTAATACTACATGACTGTTAATACTGACTCAATTAGTATGAACATCTTTTCAAGTGGTGTAATAAACCTTTCTTTTATTAGCCCACCCGAACGAGTGAGTTGGCGGCATCTGTGGACACATCATCTGTGAAGACACTGTGGGCTCTGGTGGGAGCCGAGCGCTATCTTCCTAGTACTTACTAGTATCTAGCCTTCCATACTCCATGGACAGTTTTAGAAAGACATTCTCTGAGTTTTAAAAACATTATTTAGCTTTTTTGAAAGGCTTTTGTAAAATTGAATTTTATTATTTTCAAGGCCTGATTCACGTTGATGTAAGGCGATCTATAAATGCATTACAGACATCATGAACACAGTGTATTATGTTATCACACAGTCTGTGCTTTATTTGTGTATTTAATACAGAAATATATATTTTAATACCGGGGTCTGGGTGCAACACTTATTTCAGAGATAACCTACTCTTGTCTTGGAAAATTATAAATCTAATAAACAAAAAAGCTTCAACCATGAATTAATTTGTTGTTTCACTTACATGGCAAAAAGGACCTGGCATACTGGGGGCCTCAGCATCAGGGAGAGAGTTTCAGCAGGTGGGAGGGGTCATGCCAAGGTAACTTCAACGTCATTTCAAGGTCAAATTGAAGAAAAATGGACGAAAATTTGATTTTTTTTTTATTGATATGACCTTGGCATGTCTTGTCGAGGTACCCTTGTAAATAGGTAAAGAGCAAGTGCAGACCATGTCACCCTTCATACCCAGTGATATCATAGGCAGGAATAAATATTTTTTACCCGAGAAAAAAAAGTTTTTTTTTGAGATGACTTTTGAAAGTTCTCAGAAGGTTCTCAGAAGGTTACTTTTTACAATTTAATTCCGCAAATAATGAACGATTAGCCCATGATAAGTCCGCATGGAAAGGATTAACATTGAGTCTTGGTATATCTTTATATTTTGTGGTGCAGTAATTGAAAGCTGAGCGCTGACTAAACACCTAACTAATATTCTATATATATTGCGTTATAGGGCCAGTTTTGATATGGCGTGTCACACAATATAGCATATGTTATATATTTAGGCCTTGATCCCTGTAAAAATATAAATTGTGTCACTCACAAAATGAAATGTTTTTGTTGTAATTAATCTGTGGGAATAAATGAAAAGCGATATTGAATGTACTGACAGCATAGAAAGTTTTCCGTTTCTAGGTTTATAGTGTGAATTATGCAAAGTAGCTTGGACAACAGTTTAAAACATGTATGTTTTAGTAGATGTTTATGTACTATTGTATTGTATTGCTTTATTGTCGTGTGTTGTCTTAATAATCGGCCTAAATATTAACACGGAACTCAATAAATCGTTTCATCTATGCTAAATCATCCCAATTAAACAACTACAACAGTAGTTGTCACATTCCTCGGTGTTACGTTTGTCGTGCAATTGGGTATATATATATATATATATATATATATATATATATATATATATATATAAATATATATATATATATATATATATATATATGATATATATATATATATATATATATATTGATCAATATCCTGACGTCGGTGCTGTCACCTTGACTGTACCGTAGAGTGTTAGTTACTGAATGTTAGAGTTTACCCCTTGTTCTAATTTATTAGTTCTGATATTTAG
>CAXHKU010000760.1:0-49760 GCA_964017125.1 Flabesymbios commensalis | reverse complement strand
GACAATCAAAGGTAGGCGTTACAGAAAAGATGCTTCTTTAAGGCGCTTTTGAAGACATCTAAGGATTTGCACTTCCGCACTGAATCCGGGAGTAAGTTCCACAGTTTTTGTGCTGCACTGAAAAAACTTCTACCTCCGTACTGTAAGAGTTTAGTCTTGCGCCGACAGAGAAGGTTTTTTGATGATGAGCGAAGGCTTCTGCTTGGAGTGTAGCTTGAAACTAACTCGGATAAATATGATGGCGCGCTGCCATGGGTTGTTTTGTAGGCCCTACGTGAGCAGCAGTACCTTGAAGATGATTTGCTCTTGCACTGGTAGCCAATGGAGTCTTTTCAGCACTGGTGTTATATGATCATCTCGATTGGTATGTGTCACCAGGCGTGCTGCGGTGTTCTGAAGACATGTAAACGCTGAATAAGCCTCTTTGGGAGGCCGTACAGGATGCTGTTACAATAGCTCAGGCGAGCAGTGATGACGGCATTTACCAACCTTTCAGTGATCGAATGAGTCGGAAAATGATTAATCTTTCCAATGTTTCTGATGTGCAGATGAAGCAGCACTGCAAACGGCACTGATATGTTTGTTAAGGGGCAATCTCTTTGGTTAATTTATTAATCTTAATTACTTTTAATTCTTGTTTATTCCATAAACTGCAAGTCGATAACACGTCACCTGGTCAGATCCACACCTGTTTAAAAAGCAAATTAACCCTTTCAAGCCTGAATTTACCATTTTCATCTTCATTCACTACAAGCTGCGAATGTCGCAATTCTCGACTTGTAGTAAATAAAAATGACTTGAAGTGGGTGACAAATGAAAACAAGTTGTTATTATTAAAACAGTTCATCGTTCTAAAGACCCCACGTGTAGGAAATTCAACCATTTTTTAGTGCATCGTCAGGATTTAAAGGGTTAACATATCGTCATCTGAGTAGTAAAGAGTTGTATCACTTATTAAAGTAGCCTACAACACTTTTTATACTTAGGTGACGATGTAACAGTCAACCACTTCAAAATTATTCCTTATATCACTCACTTGGTGGCGCGGAGGTATTCTATATTTAGTGCACTCACTTGGTGGGGCTGTCATGTCTAATTACATATCATATCATAATTATCAAAATGACATGAATTTAATGAAGAGCTGGCGAGAAACATGAGGAAATTAAATAGACATAATTTATTTATAATAATTGTGCTGCAAATTTAACCTTAGCCCCTTATCCTGCTGAATTGCTTTTTTATTTTTTATTCATTTAAACCCGGAATCGCTAACGCAATTTCCAGCTTTAAATAACGAAAAATATCAGCATTTACGAAAAACGGACATTTTCAAAATTGAATACTCCGAGTATCTATTCTAAAAATATTAGCGAAATTTTATTTTGTTTGAAACCTGCTTGAAGCCGTATGTATACAGACCCAGCACAACAAGGGTTAATGCTGTAAGTGAAATTGGTTCCAAATCAACTTGACCTTTTTTATTTTTGTCTAGCTCTGTCTGGAACGTTAACCGCTAAGTTAATTTATTTAAATTTTCCAAGTGGGTAAAAATTACTCATATTTGTATAATTTGAGAACAAAACATATTAGCGACTGGTAGCATCGAAAGGGATATCACTCATTTGAGTATAAATGAGACTAAAATTAAAATAATATAAATATTTCCAACATTTATAATATATATATATATCTATGCCACACCATTTCATGATTTGAAAGTAATAATATGACAATATGAATGTATGTGAAAAATAGGAATATCATCGTTTGTCCCACTGAGACTTACGACCCATTTTGCCAGATCGAGTCCCATATTTGTGCTAATCAGGTGGAGCTCACAGAGAATGAAAATTACAAAATTGTGTAAATAATATAAATGCACTATTTCAAAACGAAAGTGAATAACTGATATCGTTCTTGTGGATCAGAGCCACCTGGTGAATGATTTTTCACAGATAATGTAGAATGATACACTACTTCTCATTTTGAGAAGTCAGGTCCTATGTTTTCAAATGCTGGAATAATGTAGCCATATCTAATCTAGATGTTCTGATTAACTGACTCACTTATATCCCAGAAAACACGAGACACTGACCTTGTGTTGGTTTAATATAATATTGTTCCATCGTCAATGACGCTGGACTAATATTAAACCAACATTGTTTCAATGTCTCCTGTTTGAAGAGATGGAGGGTAGGCCACTTTGGTGATGGGCGTAACTGCATTGATGAAAGTGGCTAAATGCCCAGGGGGGGGGGGGGGCTGCTCCCCATATAAAGCTAGCTGGCTTCCCATCCGTGAAGGAGAAAGCACGTTTTCAATCAATCAATCAATCAATAAAACTTCTATAGCGCCTATATCCTCAGCGGACCGAGCTCAGAGGCACACAAATCATTAGCGTCATCATGTGTCATAATCGAGGCCAAAGCAGGTTCGTCAACAGGGAGCCGGGCTGCTGAGGGACTAGGGTGGAAAAGCCAGGTCAAATAGGTGGGATTTAAGTAATTTCCGGAATGTTAAGATTGTTTTGGCATAATTTACCTATTGGCACAGGCAGGGCCCTCCATAAGGCTGGACCAGATATAGAGAAAGCTCTTGACCCAGTCTTAGTCTTTATACGAGGAACAACAAATCTACTCGAATCAGTGGAGCGTAGATATTTTGAGCATTTCAGCCAAACAAGTAAATCAGCCAGATATGCAGGTTGGTTTTCTTTTAGGGTTCGGAAAGTTATTGCGCATATTTTAAAATGAATGCGAAACTTGACAGGAAGCCAATATAATCGTTTTAGAATTGGAACGGAACGACTAAATCGTGGGGCCTTGGTTACTACTCTTGCAAGGCAGTTTTGAACGCGTTGTAATCTAGCGATATCCTTTTCTGGCATATTGAGAAAAAGTGAGTTACAATAATCTAACTTACTACTGACGAGTGTCACTGCAATTTGCTTGGCAAGATCTAAGGACAGACTTTTTCGAATTCGACGCAGGTCACGGATATGATAAAAACATGCCCTACATGTTTGGGATATGTGTTTTCGGAAATTCAGGCTACTGTCGAATAGTACACCAAGATTTTTAGCTGATGTAGATGGATTTGTGTCTTGACCTAGAAGTAAGCATGGGAAATTATTCAAGAATTTTTCTCGCTGAAGTTTGTCCCAATAAGAAGAAATTCTGTCTTGCTAGGATTAAGCTTCAGCTGATTAGATCCTGTCATCCAGGCCGACACACCCATTAAACAATGTTGCAACTTCTCAAGAGATTCCTTCGCGTTTGAAAATGATAGAGACATGTACATTTGAGTATCATCGACATAAAGGTGGTGGTTTATGTCAAAACTAGAGATAATAGCGCTGAGTGGTGTAGTGTATAAAGTAAAAAGCACTGGTCCTAGCACAGAGCTCTGTGGAACTCCATAAGAGAGTGTGACTTTATCGGAAAAAATGTCTTCAATTTTTACGGACTGGTGCCTATTTTGCAAATAAGAAGAAAACCAAATTTGTGCCTGGCCAGATATTCCATACCGATCAGAAAGTCTATCTGTTAATGTGGCATGGTCAATGGTGTCGAAAGCGGCCGACAAGTCAAGCAAGGCTAGAACTTCACCCTTGTCCATACTAATAATGATATCGTTATGTACTTTCAGTAGAACCGATTCTGTAGAATGATGTTTCCTGTAGGCTGATTGTAATGGATTAGATAGATGGTTATTTTTTATATGAGCTTGCAGCCTATTGGCTACTATCTTTTCTAAGATTTTGGAAATTAAACTTAAGTTGGATACAGGCCTGTAATTTTTCAGCTCGTTTTTAGGAAGATATGTTTTTTTTCAGTAGTGGTCTTACATGAGCTTCTTTGAAATTTTGAGGAAATGTACTAGTTTCCATTGAAATGTGAATTATGTCAGTGATGGGAGTTATTAAAATGTCAAGACAATTTGTCAACACGCTTGTAGGAACGGAATCCAGATCACATGATTTTGACGATGAACTCAAAAAAAGCCTTTTAATTTTATCTTCTGACGCACGTCAGATCTATTTTTTTGTTTTTGCACTTGTGGAATATTCTGTACTTTATCTGGAAATTTGGAACGGATACCTTCAATTTTATCCACAAAATACCCAGAGAAATTATCACAAAGTGATTTTACTGATGTGAATTATGGTAGAGCAAGAGGTGGAATTCTATGCAGAATGTTATTTATTGAATTCCAAAGGCAACGGGGATTGTCCGAATTTTCTGCAATAACATCAGCTGAATATTTCGATTTAGCATTTGTCATCATTCTATTACACAGGTAGCATTGATGTTTGTAACGGGAACGATCTAGATGTGTGCGAGATCTGCGCCATGCTCGTTCGAAATTGTGGCGAAGGGTTTTAGCCTTCATTATTTCCGGAGTCATCCATGGAGTTGGTGGTTTTCTGGGCAGAGTCTTTGTACTTACAGGAGCGTGTTTGTCTAAAATAGAGCTAAGAACAGAATCATACCGAGAGATCTTTCTCTGGTTTCTTTATTAGATCCGAACTAAGAATATCTGAATGAAACGATTCATAATCAATTTTGTTTATTTTTCGAAACGATATTTTTTCTTTGTTCCATTTCGTCTTACAACAGTCAATTTCTAATATGACCGCAAGATGGTCCGACATACCTGCTGCCGAAAAAACTGATTTGATAGAATTAGAAATGCGCTTGGTGATTAGCAGATCTAGCCAATGACCATGAACATGAGTCGGAAAATTAACATGCTGCTTCAGATCGAAACATGTGAGGATTTTATTGAATTTGTTGGTGTTTCCATTTGAGTTATCTAGATGTAAGTTGAAATCTCCCAATATTTACAAATTGTCATGCAGTGAAATTATGTTCTCTAGTAGATCTTGAAATTCATCAAAAAATTGACATGTACCGTTTTGAAGCCTATACAGGCAGACAACGAAACCACTGAACGAATTGTTCCCGATACGTGCAGAGATCGCTTCGAACGTTTTAAGTGATGGCAGAGGATGAATGTCAGTTTTTAATTGGTCAGACACTAGTATGCCTACACCTCCTCCTGCCCGCTGATCTGCGCGAGGTTCGTGAAAAAACGAATAGCCAGAAGGTGAGATATCAGCTATCGTTTCGTTTCGTTTCGTTTCGTTGCACCAGTCTTTATGTATTGGCCTCAAATAAAGAATGTCTCGTGAATGTATACTGTATTAGTTCAGTGGCTGGGGAGATTATGTGTGCATGAAAGGTGCAGAAAGTTTGGCATTTTTATTTGTTTATGTACCTATTGGAGGGCCAGAATCACGAGGGTGGACATCTGGGAGAGTGGCAGCAAGGGAGAAAATGCTGTTTGAACATATATACCCCTCGGTAAAATTTCAATTTTCGCTATTTTCTTAAATAGTGTGTGAGAGGTATGAAAAAAATGTAGGAGTGCCTAAAAGCACCCTATCCAATAGACATGTTGCACGTACTGTTATCAAGACCTTTTATGTGAATATGTGCTTGCAAAAAATCAATATTGACTTTAAAATGCCAAAAAAGTGTCCTTTTTATGCCAAATGTATTCATATGTTCTAGAAAGTTTACATTTCCCCCCACCCTTTTTCATGAAGGTAGATGATTAATATTTTTCCCAGGTAAAGCTATCCTATATAGAAGACTACCACAAAAGTTATTAGGAGCTAACTACTGTACAGACAAATAAATTAAATATTACATTACCTTACCCCTTAAATTTGAATTAACGTCTTAGTTCGCCTTACTGCATTTATCTGCCTTGTATGTCTATGTATGTTAAATTTACAGAAATTTTCAGGTTACAGGTCCCATTATCAATTAGAAATATCAAATTGGACACTAGGAAGATGTAATATTATTTAATAATAATTTTTTTTTATAGGATATCACTAGATTTTTTATATAAATATTGCATTATATCTTTCAGATTTATTGCGATATTCATATACGCTTATATTGCAGCTTGCAGAAATGTCATACATACCACTGAAGCTACTACTGAAAAATTTCCATTAGTTAAGATCAACATGATTCTTAAATACATAGAAAGATTATGTGTTTCCAGGATATCGAGCTGTAAAGGGAACTGAAAAGACAAGGAATACCTTATCTGCTGGAAGTCCTGAATTACCAAATAGACTATTGTAAGCGGATTTTAGAGGCAGAAACCGTCAGATAGTACATAGTAAATAAGCGGTTGAAAACTATTGGCGATGAACGTTTCAGTTACCACACGGACACTCATCGTTATACGACATATGCAAATCAGAAATCAGTCAACAAGCACCGAAGGGCTTCATCTGTACCCCCTGTTCAAGCTGAGCGATGTCCTGAAACCTCAAAGCGTAGCCGATCATTATCCAAAGCTCCTATCTCAGCGGGAGAGAAGGTTGAAATATAATACAATACCATACATGTGTAATATGTGGTCAGGTAAAGAACCATGGAAGTACAAGCAAAGCATCGAATATGTGAATCTGAAAGGGCTCAACATTTGCTAGAGGTTACAGTATTTTTCCAAGATGAAGTATGCAAGCAAACCTACGACATACAAGACATTTATGGTGTGTTTGGTGCAGACATATACTATCATCATGCTTGTTTGAGCAAATACAATAAACGCAATTGAAGGTGCTTTTAACAGCAAAGTATGGTAATCAGATTTGATTTTCAAGGTCAGGTTCTAAAAATAAATCTGCTATGATCTACCTTGGTATGATGATGTACGGAGGTATCACACAGACATGGCAACTCTGACAGCAGAAAAAAACAGCAATAATGTACCAATCCCCAGTCACTTTGATAGTGAAACTTCACAACTGCTGCCTTTGACAAGAAGCAACCCTATTGCCACCAATTCCTGATAGGGTTGCTTCTTTCTGCTGTCAGAGTTGCCATATCTGTGTGATACCTCCGTACTTCATCATACCCTATACATAGACAAAAATGATGAAAACTTTGGATGAGAGAGCTGCTTTTGCATGTCTCATATATTGCCTGTGCATTGGCGTTGTCCATTATGGATAACATAGTCGAGTGTTTGGAACAGTGTAACCATCTAGCGCCTTCTTGACAGAGATATTCTCTCGGTATCGTGGTCATTTAATTGTGCTTGACTACCAGGGTGATTTAAATCTGTATGAGTGAAATTGAACAAGGCATCAAAGAACCTCAGCACATCTTCAGGCACTTTATTTCTAGTTCGCGTGCATCACAAAATTTATCCTGAAATCAAAATCCTCGTTAAGCAGTAAATCTCGCAGAATCGTTGCACATTCATTTATATGATCATGTTCCCAAATAGTATCAATCATTTGTTCTAAAGGAACACAGTCAAAGTCGATCATAGCAGATTTCTTAATAGAGCCTGACCTTGAAAATCGAATCTGATTACCATACTTTGCTGTTAAAAGTACCTTTAATTGTCAATTTTTTCAGTGGATAACAGGTTGTTACAGCAATCACAGATATCGCTTGAGGGCAACCTTTGCCTTGCATCAGACCATGATGAATGCCTTCAAAAACACTATCCAGCAACTGTTTTCTGGTAGACATATGTTGTTTTCAAAGCGTTTGATGTATTTGCTGAAACAAGCAGGATGATAGTATATGTCTGCACCAAACACACCATAAATATTTTGTATGGCACGGGTTCGCTTGTATACTTCATCTTGGAAATGGTGAGCCCTTTCAGATTCACATATTCCATGTTTGTTTGTACTTC
This sequence comes from Flabesymbios commensalis, assembly GCA_964017125.1. Taxonomy (NCBI): domain Eukaryota; kingdom Metazoa; phylum Annelida; class Polychaeta; order Terebellida; family Flabelligeridae; genus Flabesymbios; species Flabesymbios commensalis. The sequence continues at coordinate 42,017 of CAXHKU010000760.1, read as the reverse complement.
CATGGTTCTTTACCTGACCACATATTACACATGCATGGTATTGTATTAGATGTCAACCTTCTCTACCGCTGAGTTAAGAGCCTTTGACAATGATCGGCTACGCTTTGAGGTTTCAGGACATCGCTCAGCTTGAACAGGGGGTACAGATGAAGCCCTTCGGTGCTTGTTGACCGACTTCTGATTTGCATATGTCGTATAACGATGAGTGTCCGTGTGGTAACTGAAAGGTTCATCGCCAATGGTTTTCAACCGCTTATTTACTATGTCCTTTCTGACGGTTTCTGCTCCAAAATCCGTTTATGGCCTTTCTCGGAGCTAGTTGGTTGCTTCTTTCTGACATATCATGCACTTCTTTATGTCAGTGTCAATACTTTCCTAGGGGTTGTTTATGAGTGGAATACCTAGGACATCCGTCATTAAAACTGCTTCCAATAAAATTCCAATAGTCTTTCTGGTAATGCAGCAGATAAGGTATTCCTTCTCTTTTCAGTTGCCTTTACAGCTCGATATCAGCTCTTTCTATTTATTTAAGAATCATGTTGATCTTAACTAATGGAAATCCTAATTAAGCTTCAGTAGTAACTATGATATTGCTGCATGCCTAAATATATACATATATGAATATCGTATTAAATCTGAAAGATATAATGCAATATTTATATAAAAAAATCAAGTGATATCCTGAAAAATAAATTGATTATTAAATAATATTACATCTTCTTGGTGTCCAATTTGATATTTCTAATTAATGATGGGACCTGTAACCTGACAATTCCTGTAAATTTAACACACATAAGACATACAATGCAGATAAATGTAGTAACGCGAAATAAGACGCTAATTTCAAATTAAGGGGGTAGGGTAAGGTTATATTCAATTTCTTCGTCTGTATAGTAGTTAGCTCTTTGTAACTTTTATGGTAGTCTTCTATATAAGATAGCTTTACCTGGGGAAAATATTGATCATCTACCTTCAAGGAAAAGGGGGGGGGGATTTAAACTTTCTAAAACATATGAATAAATTTGGCATAAAAAGGACACTTTTTTGGCATTTCAAAGTCATTATTGATAATTTGCAAGCACATATTCACATAAAAGGTCCCAATAACAGTACGTGCAACCATGTGTAGTGGATAGGGAGCTTTGAGGCACTCCTACATTTTTTTCATACCTCTCACACACTATTTAAGAAAATAACGAAAATTGAAATTTTACCGAGGGGTACATATGTTCAAACATCATTTTCTCCCTTGCTGCCACTCTCCCAGATGTCCACCCTCGTGATTCTGGCCCTCCAATAGGTACATAAACAAATAAAGATGCCAAACTTTATGCACCTTTCATGCACACATAATTTCCCCAGCCACTGGACTATATAGGGCCTACATGAAAAAATGAATGTGTCGTTACATTGGCTACCTGTTCTTAAGTTTCGCATTCATTTCGAAATATGTAAAATATCTTTCCAAACCCCGAAATGCTCAAAATATCTACGCTCCACTAATTCAAATATATTTGTTGTTCCTAGTGTAAGAACTAGGACTGGGCCATGCGCTTTTGCATATGACCAAGCCTTATGGAACGCCCTGACTGTACCCATACGTAAGGATTTGTGCGCCTCCGAGCTCGGTCTGCTAAGGATATAAGCGCCATAGACGTAGTGGCTTAGATAACTCTTTCAGTGGCTGACACCAATTTGTTAGTGGCCAATATCACCTTTGTTGTGGCTGAAATACTTCTTAAAGTGGCTGTGATCACATCTTCAATAGCCAAAGTAACTTTTGTAATGGCTGAGATAACTTTAAAATTGGCTGTGATCACTTCTTCCGTTGTCAAGATCATATTTTTAGTGGCTTAGCTAGATATTTTTCAGAGTGGCTATGATTATTCTTCAAATAAATGAATGTCTCCAGAGTGTAAAAATAAATAAACATCATAAATGCCTCGCGACTTTATCCATAACATGAATAACTGACTGTGAATGTATACTTGATATATAGAAATACCTCGTGAGTGGATGCATAAACTAAATAACATGATATGTCCCGTAAATGGATGTATCATATAAATGTATCGTGAACTCTGTAGACCTGTCATGCGTGATACTCTATCTAGCATGGTGTCATGCGTGATACTCTCTCTAACATGGTGTCCTGCTTTCTAATGAGCCGTAAACAAGCGCATATGACGACCAGTAATTCACAGTTCTCGCATATTTACATATTGTTAAAAGTGTTCAATTGTTTTATTAGATATTTTATGAATAGCTGTTGTACCAGCTTGCAAGCACATGTACGAATTGGAATCGATTTGCTGTGTTTTTAAGGTGAAATAGACGCCTGCTCACTAGATATCGGCATGAATATTGACACTTTTGTTGATTTTATTTCAACATGGATAAACATTGTTGTCAAATACATCAAATCGATATTCCACCCGCTCAAATATTATCCTCCAAATCTACGATATCCAGCAAAGTATTATCAGAAAGGGTCCTGCTTTCTAGCTATCATTGTCCTGCTTTCTAACAATACATTGAGCAAATATGTCCTGCTTTCTAAGCGATCTGCTCAATACAACAATATCACGATATAACTGTTGCAGTTAAATATTGACAATTTGAGAAACAAAACAGTCTAAATGTTAACATGCCACCTAGGTTAGGTCGAACAGGATGGTCAATATCGGATGTTTTTGTCCGTGGATCCAATTGACCTGAGACAGTCTTAGAGGTATTTGCAGCTGTGTGGTTAGCTGTGTGGCTAGTATCTATCTTAAGATGTATATGTGGGCAAAACAACTGTTACTTGTCATACACCAACATGTGCAAATGCGAAGTAAATGAAAATTGCATGACCACCCACACTCATGAGAAGATGGATGAGGATGAAAGTACTCAACATGAGTACATAAATCAGTAAGCTATATTGTTTATCTGCCTTAGCAGCTAAACATGTAAAAAAAAAAAATCACTAAAAAATTATTAATCACACACAAAAAAGTTTAATGTCATCGATTGATCTCAAAGGACTCACACAGCTATTTAAAGTCCGAAAAGAAGCAAATTACAAAGTAGAATAAATGATGAAATAGATTTTGCTAGATTTAAATATGAACCCTTCACGAGCCAACCATGACTGCAACTTCTAGTTAGCACCTCAAATAATCAACACATTTTGAAGATGTAATATGTCATAGGTCTGAAAGATTTTTAAAAAAATAGACCTATATAATTGGCACTCACACCTGAAATGTTGCGTACTCCTCGCCGAAATGCAGTTTCAATCACATGCTTTGGCAGTGAAAGGGTTAAAATAATTATACACTGGACTGGTAAAAGCTGAAAAGGTCATACAGGCTATATCTCCTATATGTATTCTAAGATTAGTGACATTTTTTATCAACAAATGCCCTTAAAGTGATATTTATAAAAAAAAACGTTAAAAATTGGCGGCCATTTTGAAATTCAGAATGGCGACCGAAAAAATAGAGGAAAAAAATGCCACCAATGGATTTTGAGTACTCTGGTATACATGTTATCCGAAGAAACCAAAAAATCAATCTTGAGCAAATTTTACAGCAAGACCCAAAAACCTGACATAACCACCTGCACTATTTGTCGTTCTCTGTCAATTGAAAATCTGTCCGGAGCAATAATAATATTATATATTATTGGGTATGTTTTTTTATATTAACCCCTTGAGTCACAACCGCGCTTGAAAGCGCGCTCAATACATAAATAGTGTAGCATACATATAATAAGCCTAAATAGTGCCTGTTTCACAAGCTAGCATAATGACTCCCGGATTTAGCACAGTCACAGGCTAGTAGTCATCATGAATACGTGTATCTTCTATAGAAATAGACAGAATGCATTCAGACGGCATCTGCAGTATTTTACAAGCCAGAGTGTTCCCGACGATGGAAATGGCGAAATAATATAGTTTAAAACTTAATATAGTTTTACATGGTTACCAACCGTGGATTATTGTGCATTGGACAATGCAATTATGCGAAATAAGCGTATTTGTCATGTTTTCCAGGGATTCGCTACCATGGTAACAAGAACAAACATTGCCATGGTACCAAATATTTCGGTAAATAAAGTATCTGTATATTACTAACATTACTGCTAAATATTGTCACTTTATCTACCCCAGTGGCAGTGTAACACTGCTAAGAAGAGGATGCTAACGTCATATTTTGCCAAAATATTGAGCTACAATTCGGTTTCAAATGTAGGTATATTTTTGCGATAGCTTTTACCTGATGCTTAGCGGTGACATATAAATATATTATTATAATTTATATTGGAAGAAAGCCTAATTTAATGCTATATCCCAGTGCTATATTGAACAATGGCATATGCTTAACTCGCCTACTCGAAACTGTACATACTGTCACGTGTTGTACGTCATAGGAGACGAGGGTGCCCAGCAAACAGGGCTCGTTGATCCAATATTGGCCTTTTGGTGGGTCAGCGTCGAGACGCTGGCCCAACAGTGGGCTAATATTGGATCAGCATCTCGTGTTTTTAAGATGGTATAGATATTATATAATAGAGCGACGCTTCTCGCGATGGTCAACTGTTTGCACAGCAATAATCCGCGACTCCTTATTGCAGCTGCTATTGGTGTCACCCACCTTCCACACTTTTTAACGACAAGGTTGTAGGCTTATCTGCCAGCTAATCTGTAACTATCAAGTTCTTCACAAATGACAAATGATTAGGACAGCACTTAAAAGAATGTGTGACGAAGACGACTCAAACGAATCTCCGAGTGAGTACCAGAAAGCCGAAAAAAATATTATGGAAAAAAGTAGTATTTTGCAGGAACTAGATGACCTCAGAGAGCTGGATGTTGAAGTCAGACAACTTCCACCAATCCCTCTTCCTAACATAGAAGACATGGAACTGGTCAAAAATGATACTATGACTGAAGACGGCCAAGGTGAGTTTGAAGTATATGAAAATAGGAACAATAGGAATAAACGGTTACAGAAAGAACGGCGCCAGCTTGAGCTGGAAGCGGAGGAAGTCGAGCAAGACCTCTTAAGACAGCTACCTGGAAATCATCAAGAAGATGTGCTGCGTCTACTGACCGGTACTAGACTAGACTCGTCAGAAAAGGTGAGTATAAATAGCCCAAAAGCTACACTAGAAAAGTCCACAATAATCCCAATAGTAGCCAAAGGGATCGAAGCCAAAGCTCTGTCCAACATCATGGACCAGGCAGGTATCCAGGTGGAAGAGAAGAGAAACACACGACGTGGCCCCCTTCTTGTCTTCCCCAAACGCCAAGAAGACAGGAATAAACTGGCAAAAATAAAAGTTTCAGTGGGACAGGTGAGGGAACCTAAGCAGAGGGTTAACTACAAAGAGCAGGACAAGAGGACATTAGTAATGGTAGGAATTCTTCTTCACGTAGAAAACACAACTATAGAACAGGACATAAAGAAACAACACAACATAAATTTAAAAGCAACCAGAATGATCAACAGCAAGACACAAAAGCCTACTGGTAAGTTCAAGCTAACTATTGAAAGAGAGAGTGGGTTACACAATAGAAAGCTATCGTAGAAAACTCAAGTAAAACAATGTTATAGGTGCCAGCGTTTTGGTCACATAGCTTTTGACTGTAAAAGTAAACATCAAAAATGCGGTAGATGTGGTGGAGAAACTCACCAGAGGCGAGATTGCACAGCCAGCGATCCAAAATGTGCAAACTGTTTTGGCCCACACGCCTCTTCAGATAGATCCTGTCCAAAATTCCAAGAAATCATCAAGATGCTAGACCAAAGACAGGATAGACAAGTAAGTAGAGCACATCCAATTCTAAACAAAACCCACCAAATTAGAGGTAAAAGTACTCAGCAACATAAACAACCACATGAACAACGGAGACAAACACAACATAAAAACAAATGAGGTAAGAACTAACAATAAACTCTCTTTTTCACGTCATGATATAACTGGCTTAACCATTGCAGTTGCAGCTACCATTCTTAGACTAAAATGTGCTGAAGGTGAGGCTAACAAAAACGATGTAGAGATCACAGGGATGGATATAGCTCGTATCACAACAGAGTCCATCAACTGGGCCTTGAGAAGTGATGTCAGCTTCGCACAAGTGAGAGATGTCCTAATACACTTAAGAGCCTGAGTATACAACCACGCACATACACTCACAAATACACCAGTAAAGCACAGCACAGTTGTTGTATAATGGCCACTCGAGATCAGGAACAAACTGAAATTATTCATATAAATATAAACGGCATAACGAACAAGCGCGCCGAATTAATACACTATTAGTCCTGCAGTCAAATGCCAGTTTGAAGCTGAAGCGTGCAGTAGAGTCCACCCAATGTTTTTTGGTGGTTTTCATATCTCCAACATCTCTAGACCAAGAATCCGAGTGATGCCCACCTGGCACCCTAGAGCCTTTTTTTTAATTGACGTTAATGCAAATGAGGTGTCGCCATTATAGAAAAATCTAGTTTTCTGAATAACTTTGTAACCATCCATTGGAAATCTTCGTCTGATATCTCTATTACCGCGTGTTCTGGGTCAGAGAACACGATGGAATCACTTTAAATAGCTAAAAATAAGATGTTATGTATTTATATGCAAATTAGCTATTCAATTTAAAAAAAACGAGCGCTCGCGATTACATGAGATATGTTTATGCAGGCCTACTGCTTTAGCACAATTGCGACCTATTTACACTCTAATTAAACAAACTGAGACAGGTTGCGTGAATAAACGCAACTCATCGTCTGTCCGCAACGATCTTGCCCTCATTGTATGATAAAGTAACATTATCAGTCATACACTGAAGGCATCAGGGAGTTTTATCCGAATAATTTCAGCAGACAGGATGCTAAAATTTCACGGTTTTACCCTGTCGTGTTGGCTCGGGGGCTAACGATTCTATTAAAGCTATTACCGGTAACTCCAAATGACGCTGAAGCGAATACATTGACAGACTAAGTATTTGACGACGCAATAACCGATATCATGGATATTGAAAGGTAACACCAAGGAATCTCACTATTTTCAGAGCAATGAGACATTATAACAAACTCACCAACCTTTAGCATTTATCAGAGGTATAGGTTGTAATAAAAGAAATACCCATTAAATGCTAACAGTTGAAAAAATGATGAATTAACTACATTTTACAAGCTGGACCACGACAACGGATGACACTATATCTGTATATGTGACAACAAATATCTGAGTAAAAGTAGAGTTATGAAATTAAACCCAAACATGTAATGGTTGGCTATATATGACTACTATTTATAGTAAGTCTCGATTATCTTAAAACTACTCTCAGCGCCTTCGGCGCTAGGGTTCAATCAATCAAAACAACCTATCTGCCAATGCCAATGTGAATGTAGCCTACAATGTGAACAATATAATTTGTAGCCTATATATGTAGGTCTGATACAGTTATACAAGCCTAATTTAGCTCAGATTTATGTCTCTTGAACTGACATGCTTGAACAAAATATGAGTAAATAAAACAAAGTAGATTACCATTACAGATGTTGTTATTTATATTTTGTTATAGTCGACCCTATGTTATTATATTAATAAGAATGTCTAAGATATTTTTTACTCACCCGTGATTGTGACTGTAGGCCAATCGGAAAATATGATTAATGTAATTGTAATCAAAATCGTAATCGATAATTTTCGATGACATATTGTCGTGGGGAATCGTAATCGATAATTTTGATAACGAATTATCGTAATCGTAGGCCTAATCATTGAAGGAATTTTATTTTAACATACTTCAAACATATGATGTTTCATAGTTAAATGTATGTCACTAATTATTATTGTTATTGCCATTGTCATAGCATGTTTTTTTAAAACTCAGCATTGTTTGTACCCTATATATAATTGTACTTGCAAATATTTTCTGTAATTTATGCTGTACAACACCATTGTCATGACAAATCAAAATAATTAAATAAATCGTATTCGATGAATAAAAAAAAAACATGGCATCATAACCGTAATCGTAATCACCAATAATACTATTGTAATCGACCCCAACCCTGGTACACGACCACCCCCGATGTGGAGCCCCACGTCTTACTGACTGACGTAGGCCTACGATATATGTTAGCTTCATTGATTGTACAGCGTTTACCGGGCGGGTCGCAGCTCGTTCTAAACAAGTACCGGTGCTATACTGGAATTTCAATAGTACCGGATAGTACTGGTACACTGACAAGACTGTGTTGCTGCAATAATACTTCAGTGTTGTTTCATCATAGCGGACAGTATTTATCCAATGACAGCGCTCCATTTGAATGGTATAGAACACTGGGACCTCCGGCGTGTCCCAATAAATCTGACAGCGTAAAACGTAACCCAGTGACAGTCATCATGGTCATGAAGAAGGGGTCTGCAATGAGCAAATTGTCAGAGCCGGAACGTCAGGTAGGTTTGTCAGGGAACACTCCAGCAATACGAGACGTTGACCCCAATGTTGGTTCAATGTTGGCCCGACGTCGTAGACGTGGAGCCAACATTTACCCAGCATTGGGTCAACGTCTCGTGTTTACTGGGACGGGACGTTCAGCAAACGCGTGTTGTTTTAATGCTGGGCCAGCGTCGCCGACGTTTGACTAAACCTATAATATATATTCGGTCGATAGCTCGTGTTTGCTATCTGTTTGAGTGACTAGCATCCATAAAGATATCTGGGCGGAAGTGGGACTCTCACCCTGTAGGGATTTTTTTAATACAAAATTCAAAATGGCCGCCATAATATTACTACACTGCAGTTATCATAGATCTTCCTCAATATTTGAGATAGAGCCTTGATTTGTTCACTATGCAATATGTTTTTGCTATCGGGAATACAGTGGCATCGTTTTAACATGTTTAATATTATTTTGAAATCAGGATCAGAATGATGTAGAGAGGGACATGGCGCAATGGTTAGAGCGTAGCGCTCTGTCGATGTCGCTGCCTGTCGTGCGGTTTTGAATCCCGCTTGGTGCAGAATTTTCAGAGAAATATCATGTTTCTCCCCTCTCAATCTTGGGACATTGTTAGGATGTAGTGTCCTTGGGCAAGGCACTTCACCCTCAAATGCTTCACTTGACTCAGGTGAAAATGAGTACCTGGTAGGACAGAGATGGCAATGTGTACGATAAGTTCAATGCGCCGAAACGGCTGCAGGACTGTATGCTCTCCGTGGAGTTGAAATGGCTCACGAATAAACAGGTCCAGTGGCCAGGGGGTAAGATATAAAGTCGGATGATAGGTCTTCAGACTTGATATCAGACTATAAACCTGCACCTTTACCTTTATCATGACTGAAATACTATACGAGATAAAACACGATAACGCTGAAAGTCATCTTTTATTTCAAACAAAACAGACAGAAGCACGAAGCGATAGCACTGGTTAAGTGTTCTTTTAGCATGTGTAGTCAGACAATGTATTAATTGAGGCAGGTCATTTACAATTTGAGCCCTAGCAGTCCTCTTTACAAAGTGAAAATGCAGTAACCTTGGTAACTGCTTACTTTAAAAGTAATGAATTACTGTATTTCGGCTTACCAATAGTGTCAATCGTATGGCTCAATTTCTCGGTCCTCAGATGAACAGAATGCCCTCCAATCTCGCGACAGAAGAAAGCCCGAAGCCGGGGTATGCCCTACTCTTATAAAATGACTACCGCGAAGTGAGTTAAGCAGTCAGGTCATGATCTGGCTGCCTAACTGATATCGCGGCAGTAATTCGAAAGGAGTAGAGCATATTCCCGACTTCGGGCTTCCTTCTGTCGCGATATTGCCATGATTGTTCAGAAAGCGACGTAAAACATTATTCACTCACTCACTCATTTCGCGGCAGACCCGGTCACACTGACTGCCATTTTACTAACACAGCAAGCTGCGTAAAACTCTGCCATGAAACTGAAACTTTTATTTGGTGTATCTATTAACATGATTAAACATTAAAACCAGGCCATTGTCAGCTGGCGAAATGTAGTGACCATTTAAAATTGAGGTCTAATGTAGTCAGAGTAATCCAGAGTCCAGACACACGTTATTTGTATCATGGGTATATTACATGGATCATATGGACGACACTGCCTGTTATATAATCTGTATAATACGTGGCAGTACGCACTATAGTGCTATCGCGCCACGGGATATCAACATAAACTTTGTCACATTTCAGGCTTTGATGAAAGACGATTCCCCGAAAAAAGATTCCAAAAGTGGCGATGACAAGAAGAAAAAGAAAGGGGGTTCGGCCTGGCGGGGTCTGTACAAGAAGCTGAGGATGCTGCTGCCCTTCATCTGGCCTCGTAATGACCTGAACCTGCAGCTGAGGATCGCCCTATGTGTGGTCATTCTGGTGGTCATCAGACTCATCAGCGTCATGGTGCCCATCTACTACAAAAATATCAGTTAGTATTCATCATATTCTGCTATTTTAGCCCCTTTGAAAAGCATCCTGCCGTATCGTCTGATTTATATTGACCTCGGGGTGTGAATCTCGAGGTGAATATAAACATGATAAATTTCATGATTTCATGCAATATTCAATCATGAATAGGACTCAATTCATGCAAATGAATCTCGGAATCTCCCAATTGTGATGGAGTATGTCGCTTTGTCACCGATGTCAGATTTTTTATAAAAATATAAACAGATAGATGTGTCTGTTTCTGGTTATCATGGTGATTGTTATTATTCCCCTTTCTATCTCTGTATGATCTATCTCTGTATGCTTTCTGGGGACATATTTGACCTGCTCTTGTTACACAGTGGACTTTCCTTTAAACGTAGTTTTAATAATTATTCTCTCGTTTATTTCAAGTTCAATATTCATATCCCCAGGAACAGGTATCTGACTCACTGTGGGAAAGCGGTGAGGGGTAACTGGAGTTACCATTGTATATGTTATAACACAAGATGGATGACATACATACATATGAATAATTATAGACATAATTATTTTTCTCATGATAATAGGTGAGATTTAGTTCATTGAGCTCGTCATCCAGATGAGTTTCGAAACATCTCATCAGATTTCAGGTCTGATGAGGGATAGTCGGTGAGTGACAGTGTGTATTTCTTTGTGTTCAGAATTTATCATATTATTTTTCAAAATTATCATGATTATTAACCGGGGTGATAGATTACATTAAATATTTACCTGGCCGAAAGCTTTTGAATATCGCAATGCTCATAAATTTCAGGTGCATTCGATTTTATGTTTTAATGCTATTTTGTAATAGTTTTCGGAACATAATGATGTCAGGAAATATACAAGACAATATAAGACAAAACACGCCAATATACAAATTTATTCTAGGATTTCATATAAAAAACATTTGACAAACTAGGCGTACACATGGTACACCCATACTGTAGTCTTCAGTTGTATTCGTCCTCACTCTACTGGAAACTACACCCTGCCGGATGACAGGATGGGTACACCTGACTATACACATGATACACATATCGAAAAAAAAATTAAATGCTAAATTTACACATGTTACACTTACGATCACACACATATAATATCATTTATATATGATATTAGTAAAAACTATTAATCTGTTAATATAACAATATGTTAATATAGCCAAGACAGTTAAAACATCGGAAAACATAATTACATCAATGACATGTTCAGCTATTGAGAGATAAAGTAAGTTAGCTCAGCAATTTCAGGCATCCCGGTGATAGCTATAAAACCTATAAAAACCTATAGAAAATTTTCTTATAATTTTTTTTAAAAAGCCTATATAACCTATAAAACCCTGTATTTTTCAAATTTGCAATTCCCGCGCATGTTTCTTTGTCGCGAACAGGTTTTTTTGCTACTGTCACATCCTATCTTGCCTCTGATATTATTATGCATGCATCATGTACAGAATTTGTCTCTTCAAATACAACATTTTATCTAAAAAAAATCATTTTAGTTTATGTAGCGTTCGTCATGTTCATTTTGATATGTGTTGCTCATTGCTCAAAATGTTACATTCTAAAATGTTTAAACATATTTGATGATAAACATTATAAACGTATACAAAAGTATAGTGTCATTACGAGAAAACTTCCTGACCTAGCAAACACGAAACATTCAGCCAATGTTGGATCAATATTGGCATATCGTCCTTGACGCTGGTCCAACGCTAAGCAAACATTGGGTCAACGTCTCGTGAGTACTGGAAAATCACATGGGATATGTTTGTTATCTTAGCGTATTAATTAACGCTACGAGAAAACACCCTCACTCCTCAAAATGGAAACTTTCGCCCTATTTTGGATCAATATTGGCCCACCGTCTTCGACGCTGGTCCAACATTAACTCTTACAGTGCGGGGACCGTCTTTATACGTCAGAATCTGACGTCTAAAGACGTCAGATTCTGACGTATGATGACGGTCTCCGCACTGTAAGCAATAAAACATTTATAATGGCCGTAGACCCATAACATAGGCATACAAATGAGGCAGAAAACGACATGTATGATGATTTCACATTAAAAAACCCTTTAGTCTCCATGGTCATGATGGTTAATACAAAAAATATTTCAGCCCTTTGAGGGTCAATCCAACACTGGGTCAACATGGTCAGCATATGGTGTTTATTGGGGCGATCACATGATGTGTGTTTGTTATTTTCAGTTAACAGTATGACGCTTCAACCGGTGGAGGTGAATCCTCCAGACATTGGAATAACGCTACCCACCGCAGTACTAATCACGGACACCAATCTGGTGGCGGCAGAAACACCTTCATTCAGATGGGATTATATACTAATATATATGCTCCTCAAATCAATGATAGGTAAGGTAAACTTTTGTTGGTTTTGTTAATCCAAGTAAAATAATTACTTCGAACCCCTAGTCTGCTCTGCAAAGCTGAAAGGCAGTGTCTGCTTACTTGTAACATGATTGTGTAAAACACTGCCTTTTGGCTTTGCACGACAGAGATCTTGCACCTGCACATAGTGTTATGGTTTAAATTGTAATTTCTACAATAATATGCATGTTTTATTTAACATGTTAAATCCCAAGTTTCATCGAGAGCAAAATTGGTTTTGCTTTATTTTTACAACGCAATTATCATATTATATGTGCTTTTTATTAAAAGGATATAACAAGACAGGGGCCCATCCCACAAAGAATCTTAAAATTAGGATCATCTTAACTTTCTCTTATCATCTTCACTTTTTTAATGCAAAGAAGAGAAAGAAGTTGAGATGATCTTAATTTCAAAATTTTTTGTGGGATGGGCCGCAGATGCATAGGTTTTGTATCTATGTATTTTATATATTTATGGATTTATTATTTCGTCCCCTTGGATATGAAAGGGTGTATCTGCCACTTTGTAAAGTGGCAGATACACCCTTTCATATCCAAAGGGATGATTTATACTGATCCTGATGTCCTACAGGTTCTCATGGTTATCTGAACTGTTTAAGAAGCTTTGTCTGGATTAAAGTGAGCCAGAACACAAGAAAGAAAATGCGTTTGAAGCTGTTTTCTCATATACACACGTGAGTGGTAAAAAACTAACATCCCAGGTGATATCCTATTCCAAAAAACAGTATTCGCTTATTTGTAAAATAAACATATACTGGTTTTTTTTCCACTGCAGTATAGTAAGTGAAGTTTATCATGTTTATAGTGTGGTTGAGATAAACAGAGCAAGTATTAGAGCTCTATCAAATGTTATTGGTCATATGAGCGATGTCGACTTTTTTGTGTGTGTGTGTGGGGGGGGGGGGGTATCGAGTTCATTTGATTACTTTTTGCAACCCTGTTGAGCTATCTGATTCATTGTATGTTGACATAGACTTTTGATCTGAAATAAAAATACGGGCAAAATCATCAAAAAAATTAAAAGCATTCAATATGACTAAGCTTATTTTATTTTCATGTCGTATATTGCCATGTAAAAAAACTGTCTGCGATTGGGGGGGGGGGGGGTCCCCTGCAGCACCGATATTCTGCCCAACGCTGGGCGGACGGCATCAACATGTGGCCCAATGCCCTGCTAAAATTAAACCATCCTTAAGGTGGGTGTACACATAGTTTGTTATGGTTTCTCTGGATTCTTATAAATATTGATAAAAAATGTTTTTTTAAATCTGAGCATTTTGAAAAAAAATGATATCATGATCTGCGGGATGCACTGCTTCATACAAAACAAAATGCGAAAATTGATGTCATCCTACGAAGTCCTTTAAACATTCAACCAATCTTTAGGCCAACATATAAACAACATGGCTCAACGTCTCGTGTTTGCTGTCTATAATGCTTTCTATCTAATAGTGATAATTATTATTTTAAATCTATATAGCTATCATATTATCATGATTATATTGATATACACACTGTGTCTTATATTTTTATTTGTTATCAGATTATCAGTTCGTTGGCATTTACAGCGAAAAACTGGAGAAGTATTACGAATAATGGATCGGGGTGTCAACAGTATCAACATGGTTCTCAGGTTAGCATTTTAAGCGCTAAAGCACGACTATACTAGTTTCCAATACTTGTATTCTCATGTCAAGTGCCGGTTGAATATAAAGTGATGTTCAATCAGTAGGTCTTGTAAATTTGTTGTCTCAAATTAGGGAATTTGTATAGTTTTCACTGGGGGGAAGTAGTGTGGTTTGATTGATTAAATAGTTAATTATACACGTTTGCTAGGGTACACACAGCAATGATCGGATTCTATGACGTATGTATACACACTGTGTATACATACGTCATAGAGTCCGATCATTGCTGTGTGTACCCTAGCAAACGTGTATATTTAACTAATTAATCAATCAAACCACAATACTTCCCCCTAGTGATAGTTTTTACCTGGTGTGGGTCGCGAGACACAAATTTAAGTGGGTGAAAATTTAAAGAAGATAAATTGGGCGAGTGAACAGGGTCAGCTATCGTACGACTTTTATTATCCCATCTTATCATTTAATAAAATACATCCCATATGAAATTTAGAATATCAAATTGATAGAGGGGACATATCAAACTAAGAGTTTTGTATTTAGATATCAATGTTAAACTTTTGAATATACGTTTATATTATAAGTTTTTTTTACTGGGTTCCAACATATTAAATTTGCTTGCAGTCAGGTGTTGTTTAACATTATACCAGTGATTGCAGACATCGTCATAGCAGTCATATTCTTCCTCACTATATTCAATGTCTTCACGGGTCTCATCGTATTTGCAACAATGATAGGGTTTATGGGTAAGTGCACCAAATAAGCTCTACATACTATGATGTAATAAATAATGTTTATATATCATACTAATCGGATTACAAAAGTCTTAGTAGTATTAAAGGACATCGTACACATTCCTTACATAATTTATTATCATAATTTGATGGTGTCCCACAGGGGTCAATTTTTGTCTCGATGTTGTTCACTGTATATAGACCTACTCCAGCATAATCCGCGATATCCTTCATCATACGTTTCCCGTACACCCGCTATGTAAATTGTTAATAATGTAATATTTACACTTGAAGGGCGGGGGCCCTAGGGTAGAGTTCCGGGCTCGGTTCCCGGTCTCGGTGGTTTGAAAGAAACACAAATGTTTTTACCCCATCCACGTGTAAAACTCAGTATTGTGTGGAGCCTCCGTGACCGAGAGGAAGCGTGCTCGGTCTCAGACCGCCAGGACTCGAATTTCGAATCCTGTGTCTGGAGGACAGTGTAATCTCATTCATCGCACTATCCTCAGGAGGTTCTACTGGCCCAGTTTAGCCTATATGGCCTAGGTGGCTTAAAGCCCGATTCATTTCATTTTTTTATTTACACTTGAAATTTGACAAATACAATATTAATTTTCTTATTTACCATGTTCAGTGCGCCTGATTCAGATCATGTTGGTGGTCACTCGGTTTGCTTGTGGCTCGAAACTCTTGAATCTTTGCCGGGTCGGATGTTTGTCATGAAAGTTGCGCGTATACAGTGGTTCAAATTCTGCAAAGGCCTGGAGCGTGCAGTGCTGTGTATGCTGCTCTGCAAAGGTAAAAGGCAGTATCCGCTGACTTGTGAAATAAGCCGATGCTGCCTTTTCGCCTTTGCATATAGCAGTGTGGTACTGTGACACTATAAAGAACGTTTGAAGTCTTTCAAAAATTGAGCATAGTCCCGGCTTCGGGCTGATTGTGCAGAAAACGTCATAAAGCATGTAATTATCAGATGTTCAATAAACATGTAATAACAAACATTGAATTGAATATATTCTTCTTGACTTCTCTCCCACATCAGCTTGTACTATACTTATCAACGAGTGGCGTACCAAGTTTCGCCGCAAAATGAATGATGCCGACAACCGGAAGAACACAACAAGTGTGGATTCTATCATCAATTTTGAAACGGTCAGTTCATTTCTCAAGCTAAGTGACTTTTTCAGATTAGCCCTTTAACCGCCGGTGCCGCATATATTCGGATTTTCATTTTTATTAGCACAATAAGTACCACATTTTAAATATGTTAATGATAAAATGAAGGGGTCAGATCCGAACTAAACCAAGGCCAAGTTAATTTTTCAGAAATTTGACTATAGGGTACCATAGGACAAAAACAGTGTGCCATGTGTCTACCACAACATATCATGAAAATTATCAATTTTGATGACCAAGCGGCCATTTTTTTCGGGACAAAAGTAATGCCAAGTTAACCATTTTTGTCCTATGGTACCCCAAAATCAAACATCCGAAAAAAGAAAGAAAAATGACTTACCTTTGGTTTTGTTCTGACCTCTTCAAATGTGACATCAATCAGCAAGATTTGAAAAGAGTTGACCTCCATTTTGTCGAATCTGCCTAATTTTCACTCACTTGTAGTTGTGGATCGCGTCAGCGAGACACAACTTCAAGTGGGTGAAAATTCCAATTGAATAATTTGGCGGTTAAAGGGTTAAGCGTTAAATACGACTATATTCTTTTAAATGTGTTTTATTAGCAGGTAAACTCACAGTTATTGGAAATGAAAGGGGTGTTTAAATGTCGAGATGCAAATGTTTGGTCTCAAATTCAACAAATATTCAGAGTAATTTCCTCCCACTTAAAGTTGCGGGGCGTGGTAGCGAGACGCAACTTCAAGTGGGCGCGACTTTAAACAAGATAACTTTGGGGCAAAATGTTCAACTGTAGGCCTACTGCATAATATTTTTTCTCGTACCTTTTTTCTCTTGGTCCTTGTACTGCCTTACATGTTTACATTCATTTAGAAACTAGTGACAAGCCTAATTTTACTCGGGTTATATTATTAACTTCTGCAATTTTTCAAAATGTTTTTTTTTTATAAATGCCACTTTATTTTTCCAGGTGAAATACTACGCGTTAGAAGATTGGGAAGTTGCCCAATATGAGCGGTCTATTGATAACCATATGGTAAGGACTGGTTGTTATATACACGTGACTCTCATTCTGTGTATAATTATTTTACAGGGTCAGGTAAAGAGATGATATTTGACTGCCTATGTATTAACCCTGGCAGCGCTGAAATATTTCTGTATAGACCATGAGGACCAATGGGTTATTTTCAATTTGAAATCATCATAAATGTCTATGTTAGCATTTTCCGCTTCATTTGAATACCTATGTTATGGGCCTACGGCCGTTAGAAATATTTTAATTCATACAGTGCGGGGACCGTCTTTGTACGTCAGAATCTGACATAAACAGACATCAGATTCTGACGTATAAAGACGGTCCCCGTGCTGAACGTGCTGAATAGGCTAACCTGTCTCTTCTTGCATTGTTTGTAACTATTTTTCGTCATTTGGAACTCAAACGAAATTTCAGTTTCAAATGACGATAAACAGATAAATGCATTTATATAGAAAAATAAAAACATCTCCAGAATGATATCATTTGATTAACCGATCATTTAACATGTTTACCACAAACTATTTTATTCAATATCATAAATGTTTTACATAGTTATCTGGTTATGTGGAACCAAGGAAATATTGGACCAGGAGACAACACATTACAATCCAGGGTGGTCATGGGGGTAGGCCTAATATATTTAGTGACATTTTTTTCACATTTAGAAGTGAGGCAAACCAACGTAATATGCATTTTGTAAGATTTTGTAGACTACTACAAATAATATTTTGTGATTGCTAATCTTACCATTGCCACGAGCTAGATAACGTCCGTATCGTGCCTTTATAGTGGAGTTGATTTGTTGCCCATAATCATGGGAAATCAATTAGGTTAATTAAAATGTAAATGCGCATTGGGTACCCATCGGTATCAGTAATATGCCTATAGATATAATCTAATTTAGTACATAAAAAAACATGACATGTATAATCATATACGTTGTATATGACGTTTTGAGCATAAAAAGGCCTATGATTAATGGTTCAAATGCCAAACTGAGTGGCGTAGCTATAAACAAAGATCAGAAGGACTACCACACTTCAGCAACCACTATCCTACCATTTTGAAGTAATTTGCAACCTACATGACTTGTCTACATGTCTCGATGCCATAATTACTATTTTTATTTTTGTTAGAGAGGAGTGTGAAATACATTTTTTTCACATATCTTTATAACTATATCCTAGCGGCTCTTATGGTGGTTTCTTAAGGCAACACAGGGGTGATTAGACTGGTTGTAATTCACATATAAATAATATTCGTGGTGGCTGTGGGATAAATAATCGGTTAATGGTTTTTCTTGCATAGATTTTGATAACCCTGTTCTAGCACAATACGACCAATGTTGTATATGATATCATAATGATATATTGTTTATGTGTTTATATCTGTGCTAGAGACATGTATTGGTCAAAAGCTAAATGGAATAAAATAAAGGATTAACGATCTGTTCATCTCCACAGAGCTGGGAGTGGGCTGTGAACGCCACGATGAACCTGCTGAACGCCGGTCAGAACACTGTGATGATGGGAGGTCTTCTGGGAGGCTCCCTGCTCGTGGGCAGCTACGTGTTCAAGGGCGAGCTCACCGTGGGGGACTACGTGCTGTTTGTGTCCTACGTGGAACAGCTCTACAGACCGCTGGTCATGTTCGGCTCTTATTACAGGTAACATCAACACGAGATTCGCCCAACGTTGGCTGAATATTGGACCAGTGTCTCCGACGCTGGTCCAACATTCAACCAACGTCGGCAAACTTCTCGTTTACCGGGTTATTCAAGCCTACCATTGTCATTAAAAAACTAACCCGTACCAATTTAAATTTTCAAAACATTTTTTTTAATTTTACCTACTCGTGTACTGGGCACACAATGTTATTGCGACGTTGAATCAACGTCATTGACGTTGATTCAACATCGCAACAACGTCGTGTGCCCGGTGGTTAAATGTATTGCGACTATCCGGTCGTGATCAAACTGTGGGTCAAAGCCTACCATCATGCATGCCCGTTTTTTCATCACGTTATGGCAATATGTTTTAAACAATTTGATGGCCTAAATAGACCTACATAATTTTTAGTCAAACTTTTGATTTTGAGAAAAACACATAACCAGAAAACATTTTTCACCATCCGTTTCTTTTTTTTTCTAATACCACGACATAATAACAGTATTTTTTTTTTTTAATCTATTTATTCTGTTTATATTTGATAGAACATGAACGTAAAAATTAGAATAGTATTATTATTTTACTTTATTATCAACCCACGGAAATGGTGTACCCACAGAATGCTGCAGAATGCCTTTGTTGACATGGAGAATATGCTGGATTTATTAGAAGATAAAATAGAGGTGGGTACATGTGGCACTACGCTGATATTATCATGATCGGTCAAACCTAAAACATGCTGAAATCATTGCATTCGTTCATCTATAAACATGATAAAATTAAAGATTCATCTGAAAAGATTACTTTGTAATTGAGAAATAAGGGAAATTTAACCCTTTCAACTCTGAGAGCGACTATAGTCGTTTTTGTCGTTTTAGTGCCGACCAAATCACTAATATTGGGAACAAAATGAGTGTTTAGACATCAGGATTTCCAAATGTTTGCACTCAAATTAAACAAATAGGAGCAATTTTTACCCACTTGATGTTGTGGCTCGCGGGAGCGAGACACAACTTCAAGTGGGTGAAAATTTAAGGTATTTAAATTAGCGCTTCAAGGGTTAATTAACGTCAACCATTGGTTTACAATTAATTCGGTGATTTCGAACACGGGAGTTTAAACCTTCGCGAGTTGTACCTAACCACATCAAACTGAGAGAAAAACAAGATATTGTGATTTATTTAGTTTCAGAAATGAAAGAGAATGAACTGCGAAATAAAGCTATCCTAACTACTAGTATTTGAAAACTAACTAACGTTTGTCTTCCAGATTGTAGATGAACCCGATGCACCTGATATGAACGTGACCAAAGGGGCTATTGAATTTGACCACGTGTCTTTTTCTTACACCCCAAAGTAAGATGTAGCCTACATTATCTAATATTTTCACTCTCTCAACATTTGTTCCTCATTATTAATGATGTCCAACTGTGTTCAAACGATTATGTAAAACATTAGAGGGGACAGAAATCATATTGATGTCATTAACTATGTTAATCATGTTAATGAGTACTTCTTTTATGTTATGTTTCGTTATTTTCTATTTCCGTGTATTCATTTAACCGTAATATAATTTGATACAAATAAAGAAATGTTTCTTTGCGTGATGCTCTGTGTAAACATGGTAAACTGAAAGTGTTGTTTTTACGTGTTTGCAGAAAGCCTGTTTTAAATGATTTAACATTTACAGTTCCACCGGGCCACACCTATGCACTGGTAAGTTTATTTTGAAATTCATTTAAAGATCGCCGATACTATCGGGATTCCTAAAAATAATATTTTTAACATATTTCCACCGCGTCGAATTGATCTAGCTCTCATTAAAAAGTTAGGTTTTATAAAATTTGTTTATTTGTTTATTTATATGTTTGTTGCATTTATTTAATAAAATATATTTATACATGGTGCTTACATATTAGCAAAGATGTTTTTTTTAAATATGTGTCATGTTATACATTAAATCATACAATGCATTTCTAAACAATAGGATATTTAAAATGACTTATATACAAATTGAAATATCCATAATCTAACCACAGCTACATTTAAAGCAGCCCTTTGGGATGACATCAATTTTCGTGTTTAGTCTTGTAATGAAGTAGTGTATCCCCCGATCATGATTTTATTTTTTTCAGAGTTTTTAGATTTTTTAAAATATTTTTTATCAACATTTCTATTAATCCGCTTCAAACCCAAACAAACGTTTTGTATACCTAAACACTTGTTAAAGGACGGTTGAATGTTCCTGCACATGTTGATGCCGTCGGCCCAGCGTTGGGCAAACAACCATGCTGCAGGTGTATCCCCCCCCCCCCCCATGTCCTGACTACAAGACACCAATTAGCGGAGATCGCTTTGATGTCACCGTCTAAAACGTGGGAATATGTGGTGTAAAGTGCTGTATATTGCTGACTTGTTTTGTTTACATGGCAATATACGACCTGGAAATATAACTATTTCACTGTTTTTCGTTGCTTTAAATTTGTTTTCTGACTTTTTGTATTTGTAGTTCAGATCAGTAGGCTATATCATGTGGCTTCATATAAATTAAATTTTCAAAATTGACAAAATTGAAAATGTCTCATCCCACGGGATCCCTTTAAAATACCATTTTAAGATCTAGTTAATGATTAAAGCGGCATTCCTCTGGGTGGTGGTTATGTAAGTAAACCTGTGGTTTTAGGTTGGAGAGTCAGGAGGGGGTAAGAGTACAGTGATCCGCTTACTACTGAGGTTGTTTGATCTGGATGAGGGCAGTATCCGTGTGGACGGGCAGGACGTCTCCAAGGTGAGATCCAGCCAGCAGTACTGCCGTGCAAAGCTAAAAGGCAGTATCTGCTCACTTAAGTATTAAAGTGCTGAAATATTTGTATTATATATATACCATGAGAATAAAGGGTTCTTTTCAATTTGAAATCATCACAAATGTCTTTTAGTTTCATTTGAATACCTACGTTAATGTTTCTAAGGCCATTAGAATTGGTTTATTTTTTTCAGTGCGGGGATCGTCTTTGGACGTCAGAATCTGATGTCTATGCACGTCAGATGCTGGCATCTAGAGTCGGTCCCCGCGCTAAAAGAATAAAATATTCATAATGGCCTTGTACCCGTAGCATAGGTATTCAAAGGTAGTAAGCATATTGCTACATTTTGGCATTGCAGAGCATGTATGCGGTACAATAATAATATTTATTTCGTACTCATCGATACGTAGACATAATACGCAACGTGCTAGTAAATATTCGAGTTCAAATCAATGATAGGTGATACAATCACAGTGGTCTAGCCTTATACTTATATTACTTGATTGTCACTTCAAAGCTATTAATTAATGCAGCTCATTCGACCTAAGCTGAGTTCTGCGCTCACACCGTATGGACAAAATCACGTATAATTCCGTTCCGGCTGACATCTTAATGTGCTAGTATCGGCTGATCTTGTATGATATACACCTCTCACATTTTGTCAATAAAAACACAGTGATGTATCCGCGACGTCCGTGTAGATTAGGCTTACATTAAGTTTATTTACTTGCTTTTTGTTGGCTGTTGGAAATGCCTTCATTTTAAGCAATTTTAAGTCCCATGTAGTTTTTGTCCTGAACAGGTGACGCAGAAATCCTTACGTGAACAATTGGGAGTAGTGCCACAAGACACAGTGCTGTTTAACCAAACTATCAGGTGAGTGAAATTATAATATATGATGAAATATTTCCATTTTGTCACATCAATTAGTATTGTGAGCCTTCTCGAAACATAGCTTTATTTTCGTTTCAAACCGGGTGATTCTGATGTTGTGTTAATTTTAGACCTACGTCGGAGACGAGCTAACATCAAACCAACTATCCGATAAACGCCTCTTATTTATTGGGTTGTCTCTTTCGAGCTTGAATTTAGCATTGTCATCTTCATCCACTACAATCCGCGAAATGTCGCAATTCTAGATTTGTAGTGAATGAAAATGACTATGACTTGTGGGTCGCAAATGACAAAAAAAAGTTAATAAAAATTAAAATATTAATAAAACAGTTCCATGAAATTCTTTCTCAACCCCTATAGCTGTATTGGAAATTAAAGCATTCTTCAGAAATTAAAAATGATGCTTTGGTGCATCGTAAGGTTTGAAGGGTTAGGCCTAACTAATTAAATTATTGCCAAACTTTCCAAAAAAGCAGTGTTTCTGTGGCTTTGCAGGTCGTTGAGCCAAATATAATATGTTATTGTATCCCTCACCCAGAAAAAAATACGGAACTAATCGTGTCGCCGCTGTTTTTTATCATATTATTAGGACATCTGATGTAATTTCTGTGTTTCAGATACAACATTCGGTATGGTCGAGTCACTGCCAGTGATGAAGAAGTGGAGCAAGCGGCCAAGGCGGCTGACATACACCAACGTGTTCTCTCTCTACCAGATGGTATGCTAAAGACTGAACCGATTATTGTAGATGTGGTAATATTCGCGAGGTTTTAATTTTCGCGAATTTCTCGAGGAAGACAAATTCGCTAATTCAAGAATCCCGCGAAAGCTATTATTATAATAGCGCTACTAAATAAAAATGAAAATTCGCGAATTCTTAACTTCGTGAAAAGTCCCAAAATCAATCGGAAAATTAAAACACGCGAAAATCACCAGATCTACAGCATATGCGAACGATGGTCATTTGAGTGCGGTGTGGGAAAATATGGGATAAAAGCAATAATTTACAACATCAACAATTAAACAACGTTTGCATTTCCTCGCTCCATCACGCTGATAGTATAGGGACTGTCAGAGCTGTCGTAATGTGACGAAAATCCAGCGCAATACAACACACGCTGATACCGATGTACCTTTATGTTTATTTGACTTTCCAGTTGAAAAACAAACAAAAAATGGTACAATATTATTTTTTTTAAGATAATTTTTTTCAACATGTTACATGTAATACCTTTGGTTGACGGGTACAGGTCGAAACGACCTGTCAACCATATTAGTGAATCATTAAATAATAAAATTGTATATAACAGTATAATATAAAACCATCTGTTCACCAGTTATAGGTGCTGGCATACTTATCATGTAAGACACCGTCGTATCCTGTGCTTAAAATAGCAATATTTTTGTATACATGCTATTCGAAAATATACATAGTAAATTATACATTTTGTAATGTACACATAATTTTTTTCACAATTTTCTGCCATCAGTTTCCCGCACCATATCATAGTGAGAACCACAGTACAAAGGGTGAGATTATATCGCCCGCTTTTATTATTGTTTTCTCGAAGATAATGTTTCGAATTACAACGCAACACTTAACTGAATGCTAGGATGATCTCATCATCACAAACAGTTGAAATGACAATAGACCATGCGAAACGTAATTCTATAGCACTCTCACAAGTTAATAAATCTGATAGAAAATTTCCAAATCAACTGAGTGGTCACTATATGCTAGGTAAGACCAATTATAATATGTATTTGTAGCTCTGATAGAAGTTAAATTGGTCGCGTTTCTGCTGGTTGAGCTCCGCCCTAACCCTTGAAGTGCAACGTTATTTAATTCAAATTTTCACCCACTCGAAGTTGTGTCTTGCTACCGCGACCCACAACTTCAAGTGGGTGAAAATTACTCATATTTATTTAATTTGAGACCAAACATTTGCAAATTTTCGTGCTTGGCGGTGAAAGGGTTATCCATCACAGAGTTTAGACGTCAGAATCTGACCTATGTAAAATCGATCCCCGCACTGTAAGGGTAAAAAACATCTGTAATTGCCGTAGACCCATAACATAGGTATTCAATTGAATCGGAGAGCGCTAGCTAAGACATTTATTATAATGATTTCAAGTCGAAAAAAACAACATTTGGTCTGCATGGTTTATACGTTGTGGAGGGCGAGCATTTCATTAACTCGATGTTGTGTGACTTTAATACTGCTGATTCTCATCATAGTAACCCAAGCTTAGTCAAGTTCTTATCTATTGTCATTTTCACCATCACTGTGTCCTAGCAAACACAAAACATTTGTACAATGCTGGACCAACGTCTTCGACGTTGGTCCAGCATTGTACAAATGTTTTACAAATGTTTTATGGTTACTGGGATGGTATTGAATGTTGCAGCGTACGACAGCAAGGTGGGCGAGAGGGGGCTGAAGCTGAGCGGAGGAGAGAAACAGCGTGTGGCCATAGCCCGAACTATACTCAAGTCACCCAGGGTGGTCCTGCTAGATGAGGTATTATTATACATATTACAACCAATGCAACCCAGCTGTTTAACATTTATTAGCTCCCGCCGTCACCGTAGGTGAGCGAAGGGAGCTATGGATTCTACCTCCGTTTTTTTTTGGCCTCTTCTTTTGCCTATAACTTTGTGAGAAAATAAGCTAGGATAACAATTTTTGGTATGTGGGTTACTCCCAGGTGGCTAATGGACGGGTTAAAATATTTTTAATCTGAATTCAATACGCAAGGTTGCAGAGGAGAAAATGATGATGTGACGGCGTTGGGCCGTTGGGCCGTTGGGCCGTTGGGCCGTTGGGCCGTTGGGCCGTCCGTAAACAATTCGTTTCCGGAGCATATCTCTGAAAGTACTTGTCCGATTGTCTTCAAATTTTACACACAACACCCCTAGGGGGTCTAGTTGTGCCTTTTGGGGTATTTGAACTTTGACCTACTTCTGGTTCAGAACTATGACCTATTTAGACGTTTTGACGCGCACTTCGTTTCCGGAGCAGATCTTGAAAAGTACTGGGCCGATGACAGTCATATTGCACATACATGTTCTCTGAGGTCCCTAGTTGTGCCTTTTCAGGTTTTTGGACCTTGACCTTGAAGTTGACCCAGCACTTTGACCTAATTTATAACATCGGTAAATCCGACTGAAAGATTTTGCGGAATATCATGAAAACCGCTCAAGATAGCTACACCATTACTATAAAACAAATTGTGAGGTTTCAGTAGAGGATGCATCTTGAAAAATTTCAAGTCGATAAAATTAAAAATGGCCGCCTATCGGCCATTATTCACCTCGACAGGCCTGATATTGCGGAATATCATGAAAACCGCTCAAGATAGCTACACCATTAATATCAAATAAATTGTAAGGTTTCAGGAGAGGATGCATCCTGAAAAAATTGAAGTTGATAAAATTCAAAATGGCCGCCTATCAGCCATTATTCACCTCGACAGGCCTGATATTGTGGAATATCATGAAAACCGCTCAAGATATCTACACCATTACTATAAAACAAGTTGTAAGGCTTCAGGAGAGGATGTATTTTGAAAAAAATCATTTTGTCAAAGTTCAAAATGGCCGCCAATCAGCCATTATTCACTTTCACATGGCCGTTATTTGGTAAACCGTGCTAGATGGCTAGACCATTACTATAAAACAAAATGTGTGATTTCAGGAGAGGATGCATCTTGGAAAAATTTGACTCGATAAAATTCAAAATGGCCGCTTATCGGCCATTATTCACTTTCACATAGCCGTTATTTGGTCAACCGTGCTAGATGGCTAGACCATTACTGTAAAACGAATTGTGAGATTTCAGATGAGGATGCATCTTGAAAAAAATTGACTTGATCAAATTTAAAATGGCCGCCTTTTCGGCCATTATTCATTTTCACATGGCTGATATTTGGTAAACCGTGCTAGATGGCTAGACCATTACCTGATTACTATAAAACAAAGTGTGAGTTTTCGGGGGAGGATGCACCCTGAAAATTTTTAACTTACGAATTCAAAATGGCCGACAATCAGCATTATTTACCTCGATAGGCCTGATATCAGGTAAACCGTGCTAGATAGCTAGACCATTACTATAAAACAAAATGTGACGTTTCGAGAGAGGATGCCTTTTAAAAACTTTCGACTCAATCGAATTTAAAATGGCCGCCTATCGGCCACTATTTACTTGCACATTGCTGATATTTGGTAAACCGTGTTAGATAGCTGGACCATTACTATAAAACAAAATGTGAGATTACAAGAGAGGATGCATCTTGAAAAAAATTGACTCGATCAAATTCAAAATGGCCGCCTATCGGCCATTATTCACTTTCACATAGCCGGTTTTTAGTAACCGTACTAGATGGCTAGACCATTACTATAAAACAAAATGTGAGATTTCAGGAGAGGATGCATCTTGAAAAATTTTGACTTGATCAAATTCAAAATGGCCTCCTATCGGCCATTATTCACTTTCACATGGGCGATATTTGGTAAACCGTGCTAGATGGCTAGACCATTACTATAGAATGAAATGTGAGATTTCAGCTGAGGATGCATCTTGGAAAATTTTGACTTGATCAAATTCAAAATGGCCGCCTTTAGGCCATTATTCACTTTCACATGGCCGATATTTGGTAAACCGTGCTAGATAGCTAGACGATTACTATAGAATGAAATGTGAGATTTCAGCTGAGGATGCATCATGAAAAATTCTGACTCGTTCAAATTCAAAATGGCCCCTTATCGGCCATTATTTACTTTCACATGCCCAATATTTTGAAAAACTGTGTTAGATGTTAGTCCATTACTATAAAACAAAATTTGAGGTTTCGGGGGAGGATGCACCCTAAGTTTTTAACTAATTTATATCGAATTCAAAATGACCGTAAATCAGCTATAAGTTAACTCGATCGGCCTGATATCGGGTAAACCATGCCAGATAGGTAGACCATTACTGGGATACTGATTAGGATCATTAATTTCAATGGAGGTTTGCAATCTCTGACAGACTGTCTAGTTCTTATCTTACTCTTAGACTGGGCTTCTTAGACCTAGTTGTCTTGCGTCTTGATTTTTGACCTAGACTTGGACTACATTAATAACCCTATACAAAATTGCTTAAATCAAATTCTAATTCGGAGCGGGAGCTCCTGGACTTATGTAGTCTTGTTCAATATTGGGCCAACATCGTAAACATTAGGCCAACGTTGTAGAAATGTTATTCAAATGTTTTGTGCTTGCTGCGAATCTACCTCACTTCTCACGTATTTGTTTACTGAGTAAATTCTCCATGCGATGAAAAATTAAACATGCAGTTCTCGACGATAAACTGTATAGTAGCAATAATTATATGTTGATGAATTTACTATTTACGCTTTTTACGGTGTGCTGGAGTATACAACGACCGTTGATTGTGATAATAATCTTATTCGTATTAATCCATTTGTCTGTTTGCTAAATCATGCATATCCAACACTTGAGTAGATTACATATCAGTTTTACTTCATGGATATAATACTCAAATCCATGATGACACAAATTGATTCTCATATACTTGTGGGCGGGGGCCCTAGGGTAGTGGTTAGCACCGCTGTCTTTCACGCTAGAGTTCGTAGTTCGTTTCACTGTCCCGGCGGTTTGAAAGAAAGAAAAAAGTTTCTTTCCCATCCACTCGTAAAACTCAATATTGTGGGGAGCCTCCGTGACAGAGAGGTAGCGTGCTAGGCCTCAGACTTCCAGTCTTTTGTTTTTAGAGTTTTGTGTCTGGAGGGCAGTGTCATCTCACCATCCTTAGGAGGTTCTCCTGGCTCAATTTAGCCTGTTTGTGCACAAAAGGGGCCTAAAGCCAGATTAATTTCATTTCTCACATACTTGTATGTTGAAACAAACTCCCCAACAGATATTGTTCAGAGTCTACAAAAGTACCATTAAATAGTTGGATGAAACGAAATTGTAAAGAAAATAACGGTAAATAATTTATAAGCTCATCAAATCATGGCTGGGTACCTGGCAAAAACAATATATTCATACTATGTTGGAACGAAGATGCTAACCCAACATTGACAAATGTAGGCGAGCCTTTTAGTGGACAGGTTAACTGCACGAAATGGACCCCCCACTGCATTTTGTAGTAGAATTATGCCCCTTGGCACGAATGATGCTTGGACCAAGTGGAAAATTTTAAGCAGCGGACGTTTTTGATTTCTGCTTTTACTTTGTCATAATTCAAGGTCAAAGGTCAAATGTCAAGGTCAAATATGATTTTTTAACAAATAAAGCTACGAACAAGTGTAATACCTCTATTTCATGTAATTTTGACTGGGAAATTCATTTTTGGTATTATTTGAATGATTCAAGGTCATCTTCAAGGTCAAAAGGTCCATTCCAAGGTCAAATTGATGAAAATGTCATTTTTAACAAACACAATTACGAACAAACGTAAATCTTTTTGGTGTGATTTTGACTACAGAATCTATCTATGATATTCAACTACAGACTACAGAATCTATCTATGATTCAAGGTCATCTTCAAGGTCAAAACGTAAATATCAAGGTCAAGTAAGCGAAAATATGATTTTCAAGGTCAAAACTGCGAAAATATGATTTTTAACAAATAGAAATAGCAGCAAGTGTAATACTTCTTTGTGATGTGTTATTGAATGAATAATCAATTTTGGTACTATTTTAATGATTAGAGGTCATCTCCAAGGTCAAAACGTAAATATCAAGGTCAAGTGAGCGAAAATATGATTTTCAAGGTCAAATATGATACTTCTAACTAATTTATCTGTGAACAAGTATAATACCTCTTTTTCGTAACTTTTGACTGGAAAATCCATTTCTAATATTTTTTTCATCATTCTGGGGTGATGATCTCGAAGGTCAAAACGTCAATTTCAAGGTCAACTGAGCGAAAATACTAGTCTAATAAATAAAAATAAGAACCATTTTTTACTCTAATTTTGACTGAAATATACATGCTAAGAACTCAAAAATGGGCAAACGCCTCACTTTTAGGGCACGCATGACACTTGGCATGGATGTTCCATAGACCCATTAGAAAAGTTTTATCCAAAGAGACAATTCATATCTATTTCTAAAGACCCAGAATCCGCCACTTTTTCAATATGGCCAAGGTCAAACATTAATGATATACTGCTCGACAGAACAGAAACATGTGTCTATAAATAAGGTTTTTAGGTATGCCCGACCTAGTAGTGTGGCCAGTAAAGTGAAGGATGACCGCTAGTTGTGCAAGGCCAAACAATAAATTGGTATCATTTTGTATACTATTGAAGCTGATTCATGATGTTGGTATCCATCATAGGGCTTTCGGGTACGCCACCAGAAAATAACATTAGAAATGATAGAGATCGCTAAATCCAAGATTGCGGATATAAGGCAAACAAAAAAAGTGCAGCCTCAGCGCACTGACCTAACAAGAAATGTGTGAGGTGTGATGAAACTATACTAACAAAAAGCATTTGAGGCCAGATCAGTCAGAACCGAAGCTCCGTGGAAAAGCCGAGGAGCTGTTTTTAATTCTTACAAGGGGAGATTGAAAAACGACAAAGCCTGCAAAAGAAACTCTATATTGATATTAACAACAATAATTTTAACTAGGCCTACTATCTGAACAACAAGAGATATGTTGGCTGTAGGACTATTTTTTTTTTATTTAATGCCTGGATCCCCTTACCTGCTTACCATGCATTCATATTATATTTATAAGCCCTATTTTGCAGGCCTATGCACTTGACCTACAAGTAGGCTAAAAACTTAGGTATATTATGGTATGGCCACGCTAGGTTATTATCACAGAACTGGACAGTTCTGCGTTACTATATACCGTATGTCTAGCCAAATGAACATTCATTTGTCAAAATCACTTATCTACCATGATTAAAGGCGACCTATTTGTGGGCAGTCTCTGTCTAATAGCCACTAAATTGGGTTTCATTATCTTAACAATGCCTGAAATGATTTCTGAAAAGGCCACAATATCGTCTGTATGTGGCTATGGCAGATTCCAAAATCACATATCTAGCTCGCTTCCAGTTATTATTTTACACATTTATTGCTTGTCTGTGACGGCAATTTTATTAGCCTCCTGGCTACCCTCATAGTTTCTACCATCCCTAAAATTATTTTTGGTGACACCACCATGTCGGGCATACCTGAAAACCACACGGTATACACCAATGTCGTCTCAATTCCTGTAATATTTCCACACATATCTTGCTCTATAATGGGCATTTTGTTTGCCTAATGACCACCATCGTGGTTTTCGGCATGTAAACGTTGTCCAAAATTATTTTTGAGAATGTAATTGCACAATGTTTAGTACTATGGTAGATACCAAAATCACGAATCTGCTTTCATTCTTTTGACCTGAGACAAATGGCGGTCATCTTGGATTTTACCCAGCACTGCAAGGTCTAAAGTATTTTTGGCCACACCTTTTTTGTCGGGCATTCCCGACAACCCTATGGTAGGCACACAGGGTGACAGTCAGCTCGTACCCATGTCAACTCGCCCCATGTCAACTCGTACCCATGTCAACTCGTACCCATGTCAACTCGTACACCAATAGATGTCAACTCGTACCACAAGTGATGTCAACTCGTACAACAAGTGATGTCAACTCGTACCCAACAAAGCAGGTATCAGATGATGGTACGATTGACATCTGTTATCACACAACAGATGTCAAGTCGTACCCATGTCAACTCGTACCACTCATAAATGTTAAATCGTACCATCGTTAGATGTCAACTCGTACCAAAGTTAATTCCGGAGGATAATGAATGTAGGTTATATATAAGAGTCTGTTTGGATTGTGTTATTTTTGCATTACATGTGTTAGGACATGTTCAGCTTGCAATTAAATTTAATCTAATGATATCCTCATACAAATGATAACATATACCTACAAGAAATTGATGTCATTTTATAAAGTGTAACTGGACAAAAACATAAAATGAATGGGTTTTTAGGCTGTTTTATTATGGCTATGCCATTTAACATGATTTTAATTCTGTATGTGATATCAAGTAAACTGTCCTGTGATTTTATCAAATTAACCATCTTTTATAATATATACCTGTACATATATTCTATCTTTTTTATGACAAATAAAACTTTTCTTTATGTCAATAAAATATCTGTCTGTATGTCTGTTACCTTTGTGCTGAACTATTGAATCATTACGAGTGAGCGGGGAAGAAACATTTTTGAAACTTGAAGGCCAGAAAGGGGTTCGAACCTGAGATCTCCAACTTTAAAATGCACCAGGGCCCGCCCTGTACACGGAGTTCACATATGTTACCTATTTATTCAGTTATTGGGTCACTAAGTATCACAAACAGAATAAATGTAACCAAAAACACTTGAGAATTATTTGTGTTTAATGCACTGATATATTTATGAGTTGATACGAACTTTTAATATTTTATTGAGCAATGATTCAGCTAAGGTGAATATTTTTTTATTCTTGTCACTTTATTATGTCCGTTTTAATTTTTCACTGGCTTGTCTGTAGGATCAGTGAGAAACTGAAATTAAAACGCTTCTATGATCATGTTAATAGATCGTTTGACTGCAACTTAGCTGTGGGGTGTGAACGGTCAATCCCCTCACTAAAAATTCTGCATGTGTTGTCGCTAATTGCAATGATTGCTATGAAAACACATCATTGCTTAACATGCTTAAGCCGTTATTTTCTCACATGTGACTGATCAATCTGGTACCCTTATCGTAGTAATAATTGTCACCAGCCCCTCCCCCCCCCCGTCCGCCCATTTACTATTACGTAACGTCGTATGTAAGCATAAGCTTAATTGCATTGTCAATAATTAAAGTGCTAATTTCTTTGACTTTCCAGTCCTGCTGTTTATGAAATGTCACCTAAAAACGTCACATATATATGTCAAGTTGCTTTGGATTTATTGTCGTAAATGAAATGGAATGAATCGGGCTTTAGGCCACCTTTGTGCACATATAGGCTAAACTGGGCCAGGAGAACCTCCTGAGGATGGTGAGATGAATGAGATGACACTGTCCTCCAGACACAGGATTCGAAATTCGAGCCCTGGCGGTCTGAGGCCGAGCACGCTACCTCTCGTCACAGAGGCTCCCCACAATACTAACTTTCACACGTGGATGGGGAAGAAACATTTTTGTTTCTTTGAAACCGTCGAGACCGGGAACCGAACTCCGAACTCAGGCGTGAAAGGCAGCGGTGCTAACCACTACCCTAGGGCCCCCGCCCATTTTATTGTCGTATGAGGACCTGTACACAAATGTATGTTTCGTCCGAGAATGATTGAGGTAACATACCATTTTCATTGAAATGATGTTGCAAAAAAATTATAATTCATGATAATGTATGAAGCAATTATTTACGGAAATATGTTTATGCTGGTCTGACAGTTAGTATTGTGATAACAACAATTACCATTGCCATCTAAGTTAATTTTAAAAAGCCCAAGACATCGCACCTCAGTACCGGAGTCATTCATATCTTTACTATCACAGCTTTAACACAACATGTTAAAATTTGAACTAAAACTTTTTTTTGCTGGAGGCATTAAATTGTCACCGCTCAGTAGTAACAATTGCCAACATTTTCTTATTATTCCTTATTATTCAGGTCTGGCGTACTACAGGCCAGAATGTATCGCATCTATCAATGCGCAAACCAAATCAATCTATATCTTAAAAGGAGTTCCAGCACAGTGCCATTTTGAAGCTGGAAACGGTAAAATTCACAAGCGTCAACAGTATCCTAATAAAGCTACATGTACATGATAACTTTCCAGCAATATCTTCTTAGTTGATACTCAGATAATCTACCTTCGAATTTGATGCGGGACAGTCCACATCAACAGAGCACTGGATTCGACATTGCTGTGAGGTTTAACTCGCTACATCACGGTCACGCAGCATCTCTACAAAATTGAATCTTTATGTCATGCTGATATTTAATTATTTGATATTCTATTGGTTTTACAACAGGCATTTCGAGTTCCAATGCACTAAATACTTTGTCTAATTTCAACTGGAAATATCAACTCCAAGTACTTTCGATTCGATGATCTTGTTAATCGTAGGTACGATGTATTACACTTGCAATTATTCCTGTCTGTGTTTGTTCAACATGACATTTTCACAAATAGTCCAGTAAAATAAGGATTTTGATCGGAAAACAATAGGGGAGAGATGCAATTTGGGGGATTGCATCTTGATCATGTTGATGCTGCGCCAGGAAAACGACACATTTGTTTTGTTCCTCAAGACTCTTTGACATATTGATAATATAATTTGTTTTCTGGTTGTGATAAACCTATATGTAGACACAAAAAAAACCACGTTTCTACGTTATATTTTGGCAGTAAAGTTATAACACATTACGTTGCATTGGCTGCCATTTTTTATTTTGCCCTTTAGCGGCAAACGCACATGGAAAAATTCAGGAGATTTTCAGTATGTTCATCAGATAGGGATCAATATGCAATTCCCAAAATTTCATTTCCCCCCTATTTTTTCGATCAAAATCCTAATTTTACTGAGCTAGCTTAGTGAGCCATGATCTATGCTAAAATATGAAGCTGATCAATTACAAGGTAGTCTACATAATCATGGCATACATATACATGTACATACATGTTTCGTTCATGTAGGAGGCCTTTGGTAGATGTTAAGGTCATATAATCTTCGCATTTGTGGAATTTACATTGACCTTTTGACATTGCGGATGACCTTTAATCACAAAAAAATAGCATCATAAATTGATTATACAGTGAAAATCACAAGAAATAGAGATATTGCACCGAATGCTATCTGTATTGTTTTTAAATCATATTTCAAATTTTGACCTTGAAATTGACGTTTTGACCTTCAAGATGACCTTGAATCATAAAAATAACATCAGAAATGATTTCTCAGTCAAAAAAATACGAAAAAGCGGTATTACACGTTTTCCTAGCTATATTAGTTAGAAAAATCTAATTTGACCTTGAAAACCATATATTTCCCTTACCTGACCTTGAAATTACGCTTTGACTCTGGAATGACCTCTAATCATCAAAATAGTATCACAAATTGATTCTTGAGTAAAAAACACATGAAAAAGAGGTATTACACTTGCTGCTATTTGTATTTGTTAAAAAGCATATTTTTGCAGTTTTGACCTTGGAATTGATCTTTTGACCTTGAAGATGACCATTAAGCACCATGATAATATCATAACTTGATTATGTAATCAAAATAACACCAAAAAGAGTTATTACATTTGTTCCTAAGTGTTTTTGTTAAAAATGACATTTTCAACAATATGACCTTGAAATTGACCTTTTGACCTTGAAGATGACCTTGAATCATTAAAATAATACCAGAAATGAACTTTCCAGTCAAAATCACATAAAATAGAGGTATTACACTTGATCGTAGCTTTATTTGGTAAAAAAATATATTTGACCTTGAAATTGACCTTTGACCTTGAATTATGGCAAAATAAGAGCAGAAATCAAAAACGTCCGCTGCTTAAAATTTTGCACTAGGTCCAAGTATCATTCGTGCCAAGTGGCATAATTCTACTACAAAATGCAGTGGGCATGTCGTTAACCTGTCCACTATTTGCCCTGTGTTCAAAACAGAATAGTTATCGTGTGACCACTCAGCTAGCCAGTGATGAGTGAAGGACTAAACTGCCGTGCAAAGCCGAAAGGCAGTAACTGCTTACTTTTCAAGTAAGCAGCTACTGCCTTACTTTTCAAGTAAGCAGTTACTGCCTTTGGGCTTTGCACGGCAGTATACGCTCGATCCGTATTTCAGGCGACGTCGGCTTTGGACACTCGTACTGAGAGGACGATCCAGGCGTCCATCGCTGACATGTGTGCTGGCAGGACCACACTGATTGTGGCACATAGACTCTCCACCGTTATCAATGCTGATCAGATTATAGTGCTCAGAGACGGCTGTGTGGCGGAGAGGGGAACGTAAGTAACCAAATCAGTAAGCAAACAAACATTCAAGCTGTATACTGCTCACATAGCCTAACCATTAAAGCGCTGAAATATGTTTATATAAATCAAGAAATGAAAGGGTTGATTTTATTTGAAATTGCCAGAAGTGGCATAGTTAGCTCCTTCTGCTTCACTTGAATACCTAAGTTATAGATGTATGGCCATAATAGGTGCTGAGATCGACATAATCGGACGTTTAATTTTCGGATCATGCGCTGAAAGGGTTAATCCTTAACCCTTTGAACCTTCACGAAGCATCAAAGCATCATTTTGCATATCTGAAGAATGACTCAATTTCCTTGAAACCAATGAGGTTTACAACGAATTTTTTTAATGGGACAGCTAAATAATAACGTATCGTTTTTGCATTTGCCACTCACTTCAAGTCATCTGCATTCACTACAAGTCGAGAATTGCGACAGCAATTCGCGTCTTGTAGTGGATGAAGATGACAATGGTAAATTCAGGCTTGAAAGGATTAAACCGCTAAGCGCGACTATAATCTGTTTATCCCTCGGTAGAATGACTGTCATTGGGAATAAAATGAGTGCTTTAACTTAACGATTTGCAAATGTTTCGTCTCAAATTAGACACATGTGAGTAATCTTCAATATTGGTGTTTTCATGTCGTGAAATATCTGCATCAATGAAATCTGCTCGACAACAAACCTCGGCATCCACAATTTTATATAGTGCTGTTTCCCGGCGGGGTGAGGCCTCCGAGGAGTGCACCCGCTATGAGATCTTATTTGATGGAGCAGCATATCGATAGATGTCAGTGGCAAATCAGTGACATTTTGTGTTCCCTGGACACATTCTGCTACTAGTTATTTATGTTTTGGTAAATAAAAAGTAATGTGCATGAAATGATAATCACTGACTACGCTACCTTGATGTGATTTAATGACGACCATTTTGCCTGTTAAAGTGACTAAACTATGTCGTGTAACTCGCTGTTACATGTACATCCACACCAATACCATTGAGGTTTTGTTTTATGAAGGGCATAGAAGGACACCTGTAATGTTTTATTTACCGTCAAGAGATAATATTGACACTACCTATGTACGTGTGTGATGACCTGCCATAATGATTAAACAAGTTGTGAGACGTAAACAAGAATAAATAAATAAAACGTACTTTTGAGCCATAAACGAAAACCTATTTCGTCTGTAATATTATCGTCAAATATTTCGTCTATGATTAGAGAACGTTAGACTCGTCAGCTGGTCGTCTTCAAATGCGATACAGGAGCCGATCATTGTTTAATTGTATTGCCAACTTTAAAAGGGTTCACACTTTACAACAATCAGCCATAAACAATATTGTTCGAAAATAAATTGAAGGTCACCACAATGCCTGTCTAGTTTAATAAACATACACCAGGTAGTGTGTATCCTTACTATCTCGCAATGCTTTCCGGGTATACTTTTATCACGTTAATGGTCCACAGTGGACCACTACTCTAGATTGAACAATACATTTATATTTAAATGCAATGTGACCATCATATCAATTTATGAAATCGAGTGTGCGTTGATTGGCTGATTCCGCCATTTGACAGTGCTGCTATGCAAAGCCTGAAGGCAGTTAACTTGATGCCTATTGGCTTTGCACGACAGAGTGGTGGTCAGTGTCAATTGTTTAGGGGTAAAATACTATACAGCCCTGCAAAGCCAAAAGACCGTAACTTTACAAGTAAGCAGCTACTGCCTTTTAGCTTTGCCGAGCAGCATAATTTTATCCTGTAATTGTTGTGAACTGTATAGTGTAATTGTTCTGAACAGCACTGTCGTTCAAAGTCAAAATGCAGAACTGTTTAATTTTTTTAAAAAGCAGTTACTGCCTTTCATATTTGCCGAGCGCAGATCAATGAGAAAGAATACACCGACTAGTTTCACATTTTTCTGGGTTGCAGACACAATGAGTTGGTGGTGGCGGGCGGCCTCTACTCGGACATGTGGAACGAACAACTAGAGAAAGGGGAGCTCCCTGAAGAGATAGTGAGGGCCGCCTCCATAGGCGCCTCCCACAAATCCCTGGAAGATGATCCCCCAGAGCAGAGTGAGGATCCCGCGGGACGTCCAGGATCCACAACCGACCGGATAGACGCAGAGACGCACAGGCCTCCCGACAACGCGCCTCATCCCGCGCAGGGAATCGCATGTGATCCCGACAGAATAAGATGTGATCCCGACAGTCAGTCCTCCAGTCAGCCTCCGCGTACACGCGACAAGTCACACCCGCCTAATCAGATAGATCCCGACGCTGTGGTGCCGGACCCCACAGAGCCCGGGGAAGTGGAACCCAATCAGGGGCTTTTACGTAAGACTGGGGGGTATAATGTGTCCCCAGGCTGCAACGATCACACGGAAAAACCCACCAGCGTCAGATTTGAAGACGACCAAAGAACTAATCCAGACAATTCGTCTTGTGCGTGATATCCACCACGCGGAGTTACCCTGTAAAGCGATATATTATAATTTTTATTTTTTTACCAACTGGAGGTTGTCCTCCAGTTGGTAAAAGTAGATTTTGAATCACAATAATATATGACAATCCTGCAATTTTAATGTTGATTTCTCCATTACGTTATTTATTTTTTCTTGTGTGATGGACAAATATACAGGCTGAAAACGGGTATTGTACCTTAACCCTTTCAGTGCGGGGACCGACTTTAGATTTCAGACTCTGACGCCTAATGTCAGTCTATAGAAGTCAGACTCTGACGTCTAATGTCAGTCTATAGAAGTCAAATGCTGACGTCTAATGTCAGTCTATATAGAAGTCATATTCTGACGTGTAAAGTCAGTCTATAGAAGTCAGACTCTGACGTCTAATATCAGTCTATAGAAGACAAATGCTGACGTCAAATGTCAGTCTATATAGAAGTCAGATTCTGACGTCTAATGTCAGTCTATAAAAGTCAAATTCTGACGTCTAGTGTCAGTCTATAGAAGTCAGATTGTGACGTCTAATGTCAGTCCCGTCCGCACTGAAAGAATAAAACATCTATAATCTGATAATGGCCGCAGACCATAGGTATTCAAATGGAGCGGAAAGAGCTAACTAAGACATCTGTGATGATTTCAAATTGAAAAAACAACAACTTTGGCCTCTTGGTAAGCGCTGAAATATTTCTATATAAATAGAGAAATATTTCAGCGCTTTAAGGGTTAACTCTTTGAGCGCCAATCACGACTATTATCGTTTCTAACTTATTGTGTGCACACTTTACATAGTACATTGTAAACATGGTAAAGAGGGAACGTTTCTTCAATGAGTGAGCTTCAACATGCTACATATTGTGACCCGATCTCACAAAATGAGTCATAAATCGCAGCTATTTCTAAAAAAAAAATTCCATATAATTACCTTGTGGCATATAAATATATGTAAATAACGTAAACAAAATGTTTTATATATATCTATTTAAAAAAAATCATACTGCTATCAGCGATATTTGTTTATATTTACCAGCTACCATGGTTACAGTCAGGACGTGTTCATGAAATGTAAGAAACCTGACGATCTGGCATACGCTGTTACGGTTCCTAATTTTTTTAAACATGCATGTATTAGTATCAAAAATGGATTAAAACGAATATTGAATTTGTTGAGTTCATTTTAATGGAACTGTGTGTTATTTTTAAAAGGTGTACAAAATAGCATTTTGAACTTCAATAGTCATTTATTCATAATCACACGATTTCAGACTTTTTCCTGAGTTTGCGAAGTCATATTTTCGGAGCAAACCACCCTAGAAAGCAGTGTCATAATTATACCGTTTGAAAGGTAACTTTGTGTAGATTCAGGATCTGTTGATATTCAATACGTAAAGCAGCTGGGTAGTTTTGCTTCACTGCGCCACAATATTTAGCCTACATTGTGACGGACCCCACTCATTTTTGACGTTGGTCCAACATTGTATAAAAGTTGTGCAAATGCTTTGTGTTTGCTGGGCAACACGAGTGCGTAAATTATTATCAAACGCACTATCTTTATCATTGTCAAACCTCACCAACGCAAATACGAAAATTCGCGTTCTCTCTTCGCATCGGTGTGTTTTCACAATGGTAACATAGTGTATCTAACCCTTATGTTTAATTTGAGCACAAGTATCTGTAAATCTTGATGTTTAGACACATTTCATTCCAAATCAGGGTGATTTAGTCGACTGATAAAACAGATTTAAAACGGCAATAGTGGTGATCAGCAGCATAAGGGGTTATAATTTTCGCGCGCACGTTTGTGTGTTTTGCGGTCGAAGCTGTGAATCGCGTCAGCGTCAGTTTAGAATAGATCTAATGAGACATTAATAAGCGCATATAACGAACAGCAACTCACAGTTTTCGCATATTTACATATGCTAAAAGTGTTCAATTTTTTAGTAGATAATTTATGAATAGCTGTTGTACCACCTTGCAAGCGTATGTACTAACTGAAATCGATTTGGTGAGTTCATAAAGTGAAATAGACGCCTGCTCACGGAATATCGTCATGAAAATTGACACTTTTGTTGATTTTATTTCAACATGAATAAACCTATTACGTCAAAAAATAGTCTGAAAATACTTTATTGTGCAATACATCAAATCGATATGTCAAATATTATCCTCCAACTCTACGATATCCAGCAAAAGTATTAGCAGAAAGGGTCCTGCTTTCTAACAATTCCATTTGATATATGTCCTGCTTTCTAAGAGCAAGTGTCCTGCTTTCTAAGGAGCAAAGTGGTACAGTTCATAGGGCAAATAAGTATAAATTGGCGAGTATTCTTACTATCTATATTAATCATTCAACGCGGACAGAAGAGGCTGACACCATTAGGATGGTTTACAGTATGGTGGCGCCAGAGTATATGATCACGAGCTACAAAGAGAGCCAAAGTTAATGACACTTCCATGAGTCTTGGTGGAAATGCAAGGTTTTGTATCGTGGGATGGCTTCTATTCTGCCGTACAAAGCCAAAAGGCGGTATCTGCTTACTTGTAAAGTGAGCAGATAGTGACTTTTGGATTTGCATAATAGTAATGTGTTCTGATGGATATGTAAACTGTGATAAAATACATTTCAGAATAGTCTACTTAACTTTATTAAATTGCTGATTTAAAAAAAGGTTAAGTTAGGTTATATAGCTTTAGTCTATAATCGTGTAGGCCTATTTTGATAGGCCCGTCGTATCTTGGCCAATATGTGTTTTTGTTATTTTGCCATATAGATAAAAAAAATTTGTCGGTATATCCTATATGTACTAAAG
Source organism: Flabesymbios commensalis (assembly GCA_964017125.1). NCBI lineage: Eukaryota > Metazoa > Annelida > Polychaeta > Terebellida > Flabelligeridae > Flabesymbios > Flabesymbios commensalis. The sequence goes on along the minus strand of CAXHKU010000760.1, from coordinate 922 downwards.
AGTCAAGACGACAAAAACATTTTTTATCTCGTTATAACGACTTATAAGTCGTTGAATCGACTAAGTATAAGTCGTTTTAACGACCTATAAGTCGTTAAATCGACATAAGATAAGTCGTTATAACGACATTACGACTTCTAAGTCGTTAAATCGACTCTTATAAGTCGTTGAATAGATTTAAACTAGGTCATTATAACGACTTATAATTCGTTAAATCGACTTTGTATATGTCGTTATAACGACTTATTAGTCGTTAAATTGCCTTAAGCTAAGTCCTTATAACGACTTTTAAGTCGTTAAAAGGACTTAGTAAGCTACAAGTCGTTATAAAGAGTGATAAGTCGTTAAATTGACTTACTATAAGTCGTTATAACGACTTATAAGTCGTTATAACGACGTAGCAAAAGTCGATTTAAAGACTTAAAAGTCGATATAACAACTTATACTAAGTCTACTAAGGCTATATTTTCAGAATATGGAGTTATAGTGTTAAGATATGATACTGATTTTCCACATCATGTTATTATAATGTATATATATGACATTAACTAGTCGATATATGACATTTTGTTTAACTATATATGAAAGTGTGAGTTCTGGTAATGAAATTATATGTGGAGATATTGTATTTAACATCAGCATATAATGCCAGAATAAGGCTTTATACAGTGTGACTATAGCAGTATAATTGGCAACACAGTAGTGAGTAGAACCTGCTGTGAGCACCCACTCTTAGGATCAGCCAACTACCTAAGCGAGGCCACTTGGTCATTCCCAAAAATGGCATTTTGTATACCAATGAACCTCCTATGTGCAGCCACCTATATTAAAAAGCCACTTTAAATGTGTCGCAAGGGTGGCGGTCAAGATCTGCTGACGGCAGGTCGAAACGTTGCAATTTCAATCGTTTCACACTAAGTTC
>CAXHKU010000759.1:0-34349 GCA_964017125.1 Flabesymbios commensalis | reverse complement strand
AATTAGTTTGGGCGAAGCCGCCCAAACTATTGTTTTCCTTAAATACTTTCAACTATATTATTATTATTATTTTTAATCTTCTTCCACTACTCGAAATTTGCGCCCCTATTTCTCCTAGAGTATTTGATGTATAGACACAAAACTTGGCCAAAATATTGGATAGGCATCAGGAAGAAGTGCTATGGTTTTTATAGCAAATCCGACCAACAGATTTTGAGGAATGCGGGGTAAAAGGTCCCATTTTTCCCAGTCAAAATACATTACGCCATTTTAAAATCGCTATATCTCCAAGAGTTTTCATCCGATCTTCCCAAAATTGTATATGTCTACTCTCTAGGATACCCTTCAAGACTATACAAGTTTACAGAGCTTTAGCTTTAAAAACACCGGAAGTCGATTTTTCCCCATAGCTAATACATTAGACCTTCAGGACCTCATATCTCCTAGAGTTTTCAACCGATCCTCTCCAAGTTTTATATACAAACTCTTTAGGGCACCATCAAAGACCACAAAAGTTTTTGGAGCTCTAGTAAGATCAGCTGTCAAATAACCGGAAGTTTATTTTTCCCCATAGGTAATACATTAGAAATTCATGACGTCATAACGCAGCGAATACGCAACATAGCTTCAATCTGATTAGTGTTCCTGAAAGCATGGGAAAATGTCGTAAATAAGCCATTCTTCAGCAAGTGTTGATTCTTTCATTGTTATTGAATAAAGGCTAAGTGTCGAATATCGTGATGACGTCATAACGATAAAACTATAAGAGCAATATTTAATTTTCTTTGTTTTTTAATAAGCTTGACTAAAAGTACCTGTTAAACGTCTATTACAAAAACCTTATATCTCTAACCGTTACTGAGTTATAGGAGCAGACGTAAACCTATTACGTAATGATGACGTCATAAAATCAAAAAACAGATAAATCAGTATGATTTTTGAAAAGCCCTTGAAAAACTACTGTGATGAAGTGTGCTTAGTTTTTTTCTACGCCCAACCGTTGTCGAGTTATTGTATTATTAGTTTGGGCGAAGCCGCCCAAACTATTGTTTTCCTTAAATACTTTCAACTATATTATTATTATTAGTTTGGGCGAAGCCGCCCAAACTATTCTTTTCCTTAAATACTTTCAACTATATTATTATTTTTAATCCTCTTCCACTATTTAAAAATTGCGCCCCTATTTCTCCTAGAGTATTTGATGTATAGACACCAAACTTGGCCACATTATTCGATAGGCACCAGAAAGAAGTGCTATGTGTTTTATAACAGATCCGACTAACAGATTTTGAGGAATGCTGGGTAAAAGGTCCCATTTTTCCCAGTCATAATACATTATGCGATTTTCAAATCGCCATATCTCCCAGAGTTTTTATCCGATCCTCTCCCAATTTCACGTGCCAACTCTCCAGGGTACCCTACAATACTCCACAAGTTTACAGAGCTTTCGCTTTAAAAACACCGGAAGTCGATTTTTCCCCATAGGTAATACATTGGACCTTCAGGACCTCATATCTCCTAGAGTTTTCAACCGATCCTCTCCATATTTTACATACACATGCTCTAGGGCACCCTCCAAATTCCTACGAGTTTTTAAAGCGTTGGCGCTGTTAGTTTTCAAGTAACCGGACGTTGATTTTCTCCCATAGGTCCTCTTCCACTATTTAAAAATTGCGCCCCTATTTCTCCTAGAGTATTTGATGTATAGACACCAAACTTGGCCACATTATTCGATAGGCACCAGAAAGAAGTGCTATGTGTTTTATAACAGATCCGACTAACAGATTTTGAGGAATGCTGGGTAAAAGGTCCCATTTTTCCCAGTCATAATACATTATGCGATTTTCAAATCGCCATATCTCCCAGAGTTTTTATCCGATCCTCTCCCAATTTCACGTGCCAACTCTCCAGGGTACCCTACAATACTCCACAAGTTTACAGAGCTTTCGCTTTAAAAACACCGGAAGTCGATTTTTCCCCATAGGTAATACATTGGACCTTCAGGACCTCATATCTCCTAGAGTTTTCAACCGATCCTCTCCATATTTTACATACACATGCTCTAGGGCACCCTCCAAATTCCTACGAGTTTTTAAAGCGTTGGCGCTGTTAGTTTTCAAGTAACCGGACGTTGATTTTCTCCCATAGGTAATACATTAGAACTTCATGACGTCATAACTCAGCGAATAAATTATTTACCTTCAATCTGATTAGTGTTCCTGAAAGCCTAGGGACATGTCGCAAATAAACAAGTTGCAAGCAAACTGTGTAAAATTAATTGTTATAGATATAAGGCCAAGTGTAGAATATCGCGATGACGTCATAACGATAAAACTAAAAGAGCAATCCTCAATTTTCTTCGTTTTTTGAGAAGCCTGACTAAAAGTACCTGGTAAACGTCTATTACGAAAACTTCATTTCTTTAACCGTTACTGAGTTATATGAGCAAGTTTGAAGCTATTACGTAATGATGACGTCATAAAATCAAAATACAGAAAAATCAGTATGATTTCTGAAAAGCCCTTGGAAAACTACTGCCATGAAGTGTGCTTAGTTTTTTTCTACGCCCAACCGTTGTCGAGTTACTGCATTATTAGTTTGGGCGAAGCCGCCCAAACTATTCTTTTCCTTAAATACTTTCAACTATATTATTATTTTTAATCCTCTTCCACTATTTAAAAATTGCGCCCCTATTTCTCCTAGAGTATTTGATGTATAGACACCAAACTTGGCCACATTATTCGATAGGCACCAGAAAGAAGTGCTATGTGTTTTATAACAGATCCGACTAACAGATTTTGAGGAATGCTGGGTAAAAGGTCCCATTTTTCCCAGTCATAATACATTATGCGATTTTCAAATCGCCATATCTCCCAGAGTTTTTATCCGATCCTCTCCCAATTTCACGTGCCAACTCTCCAGGGTACCCTACAATACTCCACAAGTTTACAGAGCTTTCGCTTTAAAAACACCGGAAGTCGATTTTTCCCCATAGGTAATACATTGGACCTTCAGGACCTCATATCTCCTAGAGTTTTCAACCGATCCTCTCCATATTTTACATACACATGCTCTAGGGCACCCTCCAAATTCCTACGAGTTTTTAAAGCGTTGGCGCTGTTAGTTTTCAAGTAACCGGACGTTGATTTTCTCCCATAGGTAATACATTAGAACTTCATGACGTCATAACTCAGCGAATAAATTATTTACCTTCAATCTGATTAGTGTTCCTGAAAGCCTAGGGACATGTCGCAAATAAACAAGTTGCAAGCAAACTGTGTAAAATTAATTGTTATAGATATAAGGCCAAGTGTAGAATATCGCGATGACGTCATAACGATAAAACTAAAAGAGCAATCCTCAATTTTCTTCGTTTTTTGAGAAGCCTGACTAAAAGTACCTGGTAAACGTCTATTACGAAAACTTCATTTCTTTAACCGTTACTGAGTTATATGAGCAAGTTTGAAGCTATTACGTAATGATGACGTCATAAAATCAAAATACAGAAAAATCAGTATGATTTCTGAAAAGCCCTTGGAAAACTACTGCCATGAAGTGTGCTTAGTTTTTTTCTACGCCCAACCGTTGTCGAGTTACTGCATTATTAGTTTGGGCGAAGCCGCCCAAACTATTCTTTTCCTTAAATACTTTCAACTATATTATTATTAGTTTGGGCGAAGCCGCCCAAACTATTCTTTTCCTTAAATACTTTCAACTATATTATTATTTTTATTTTTAATCTTCTTCCACTACTCGAAATTTGCGCCCCTATTTCTCCTAGAGTATTTGATGTATAGACACCAAACTTGGCCAAAATATTGGATAGGCATCAGAAAGAAGTGCTATGGTTTTTATAGCAAATCCGACCAACAGATTTTGAGGAATGCGGGGTAAAAGGTCCCATTTTTCCCAGTCATAATACATTACGCCATTTTCAAATCGCTATATCTCCAAGAGTTTTCATCCGATCTTCCTAAAATTTTATATACATACCCTCTAGGAAACCCTACAAGACTCTACAAGTTTACAGAGCTTTAGCTTTAAAAACACCGGAAGTCATTTTTTCCTCATAGCTAATACATTAGACCTTCAGGACCTCATATCTCCTAGAGTTTTCAACCGATCCTCTCCATATTTTACATACACATGCTCTAGGGCACCCTTCAAATTCCTACAAGTTTTTGGAGCGTTGGCGCTGTTAGCTTTCAAGTAACCGGATGTTGATTTTCTCCCATAGGTAATACATTAGAACTTCATGACGTCATAACTCAGCGAATAAACTACTCACCTTCAATCTGATTAGTGTTCCTGAAAGCCTGGGGACATGTCGCAAATAAACAAGTTGCAAACAAACTGTGTAAAATTAATTGTTATAGATATAAGACCGAGTGTAGAATATCGCGATGACGTCATAACGATAAAACTAAAAGAGCAATCCTCAATTTTCTTCGTTTTTTGAGAAGCCTGACTAAAAGTACCTGGTAAACGTCTATTACGAAAACCTCATATCTCTAACCGTTACTGAGTTATGGGAGCAAGTTTGAAGCTATTACGTAATGATGACGTCATAAAATCAAAATACAGAAAAATCAGTATGATTTCTGAAAAGCCCTTGGAAAACTACTGCCATGAAGTGTGCTTAGTTTTTTTCTACGCCCAACCGTTGTCGAGTTATTGTATTATTAGTTTGGGCGAAGCCGCCCAAACTATTCTTTTCCTTAAATACTTTCAACTATATTATTATTTTTATTTTTAATCTTCTTCCACTACTCGAAATTTGCGCCCCTATTTCTCCTAGAGTATTTGATGTATAGACACCAAACTTGGCCAAAATATTGGATAGGCATCAGAAAGAAGTGCTATGGTTTTTATAGCAAATCCGACCAACAGATTTTGAGGAATGCGGGGTAAAAGGTCCCATTTTTCCCAGTCATAATACATTACGCCATTTTCAAATCGCTATATCTCCAAGAGTTTTCATCCGATCTTCCTAAAATTTTATATACATACCCTCTAGGAAACCCTACAAGACTCTACAAGTTTACAGAGCTTTAGCTTTAAAAACACCGGAAGTCATTTTTTCCTCATAGCTAATACATTAGACCTTCAGGACCTCATATCTCCTAGAGTTTTCAACCGATCCTCTCCATATTTTACATACACATGCTCTAGGGCACCCTTCAAATTCCTACAAGTTTTTGGAGCGTTGGCGCTGTTAGCTTTCAAGTAACCGGATGTTGATTTTCTCCCATAGGTAATACATTAGAACTTCATGACGTCATAACTCAGCGAATAAACTACTCACCTTCAATCTGATTAGTGTTCCTGAAAGCCTGGGGACATGTCGCAAATAAACAAGTTGCAAACAAACTGTGTAAAATTAATTGTTATAGATATAAGACCGAGTGTAGAATATCGCGATGACGTCATAACGATAAAACTAAAAGAGCAATCCTCAATTTTCTTCGTTTTTTGAGAAGCCTGACTAAAAGTACCTGGTAAACGTCTATTACGAAAACCTCATATCTCTAACCGTTACTGAGTTATGGGAGCAAGTTTGAAGCTATTACGTAATGATGACGTCATAAAATCAAAATACAGAAAAATCAGTATGATTTCTGAAAAGCCCTTGGAAAACTACTGCCATGAAGTGTGCTTAGTTTTTTTCTACGCCCAACCGTTGTCGAGTTATTGTATTATTAGTTTGGGCGAAGCCGCCCAAACTATTCTTTTCCTTAAATACTTTCAACTATATTATTATTTTTATTTTTAATCTTCTTCCACTACTCGAAATTTGCGCCCCTATTTCTCCTAGAGTATTTGATGTATAGACACCAAACTTGGCCAAAATATTGGATAGGCATCAGAAAGAAGTGCTATGGTTTTTATAGCAAATCCGACCAACAGATTTTGAGGAATGCGGGGTAAAAGGTCCCATTTTTCCCAGTCATAATACATTACGCCATTTTCAAATCGCTATATCTCCAAGAGTTTTCATCCGATCTTCCTAAAATTTTATATACATACCCTCTAGGAAACCCTACAAGACTCTACAAGTTTACAGAGCTTTAGCTTTAAAAACACCGGAAGTCATTTTTTCCTCATAGCTAATACATTAGACCTTCAGGACCTCATATCTCCTAGAGTTTTCAACCGATCCTCTCCATATTTTACATACACATGCTCTAGGGCACCCTTCAAATTCCTACAAGTTTTTGGAGCGTTGGCGCTGTTAGCTTTCAAGTAACCGGATGTTGATTTTCTCCCATAGGTAATACATTAGAACTTCATGACGTCATAACTCAGCGAATAAACTACTCACCTTCAATCTGATTAGTGTTCCTGAAAGCCTGGGGACATGTCGCAAATAAACAAGTTGCAAACAAACTGTGTAAAATTAATTGTTATAGATATAAGACCGAGTGTAGAATATCGCGATGACGTCATAACGATAAAACTAAAAGAGCAATCCTCAATTTTCTTCGTTTTTTGAGAAGCCTGACTAAAAGTACCTGGTAAACGTCTATTACGAAAACCTCATATCTCTAACCGTTACTGAGTTATGGGAGCAAGTTTGAAGCTATTACGTAATGATGACGTCATAAAATCAAAATACAGAAAAATCAGTATGATTTCTGAAAAGCCCTTGGAAAACTACTGCCATGAAGTGTGCTTAGTTTTTTTCTACGCCCAACCGTTGTCGAGTTATTGTATTATTAGTTTGGGCGAAGCCGCCCAAACTATTCTTTTCCTTAAATACTTTCAACTATATTATTAGTTTGGGCGAAGCCGCCCAAACTATTCTTTTCCTTAAATACTTTCAACTATATTATTTTTAATCCTCTTCCACTTTTTAAAAATTGCGCCCCTATTTCTCCTAGAGTATTTGATGTATAGACACCAAACTTGGCCACATTATTCGATAGGCACCAGAAAGAAGTGCTATGTGTTTTATAACAGATCCGACTAACAGATTTTGAGGAATGCTGGGTAAAAGGTCCCATTTTTCCCAGTCATAATACATTATGCGATTTTCAAATCGCCATATCTCCCAGAGTTTTTATCCGATCCTCTCCAAATTTCACATGCCAACTCTCCAGGGTACTCTACAAAAATCTACAAGTTTACAGAACTTTAGCTTTAAAAACACCGGAAGTTGATTTTTCCCCATAGGTAATACATTGGACCTTCAGGACCTCATATCTTCTAGAGTTTTCAACCGATCCTCTCCATATTTTACATACACATGCTCTAGGGCACCCTTCAAATTCCTACAAGTTTTTGGAGCGTTGACGCTGTTAGCTTTCAAGAAACCGGACGTTGATTTTCTCCCATAGGTAATACATTAGAACTTCATGACGTCATAACTCAGCGAATAAACTACTTACCTTCAATTTGATTAGTGTTCCTGAAAGCCTAGGGACATGTCGCAAATAAACAAGTTGCAAGCAAACTGTGTAAAATTATTTGTTATAGATATAAGGCCAAGTGTAGAATATCGCGATGACGTCATAACGATAAAACTAAAAGAGCAATCCTCAATTTTCTTTGTTTTTTGAGAAGCCTGACTAAAAGTACCTGGTAAACGTCTATTACGAAAACCTCATTTCTTTAACCGTTACTGAGTTATATGAGCAAGTTTGAAGCTATTACGTAACGATGACGTCATAAAATCAAAATACAGAAAAATCAGTATGATTTCTGAAAAGCCCTTGGAAAACTACTGCCATGAAGTGTGCTTAGTTTTTTTCTACGCCCAACCATTGTCGAGTTACTGCATTATTAGTTTGGGCGAAGCCGCCCAAACTATTCTTTTCCTTAAATACTTTCAACTATATTATTTTTAATCCTCTTCCACTTTTTAAAAATTGCGCCCCTATTTCTCCTAGAGTATTTGATGTATAGACACCAAACTTGGCCACATTATTCGATAGGCACCAGAAAGAAGTGCTATGTGTTTTATAACAGATCCGACTAACAGATTTTGAGGAATGCTGGGTAAAAGGTCCCATTTTTCCCAGTCATAATACATTATGCGATTTTCAAATCGCCATATCTCCCAGAGTTTTTATCCGATCCTCTCCAAATTTCACATGCCAACTCTCCAGGGTACTCTACAAAAATCTACAAGTTTACAGAACTTTAGCTTTAAAAACACCGGAAGTTGATTTTTCCCCATAGGTAATACATTGGACCTTCAGGACCTCATATCTTCTAGAGTTTTCAACCGATCCTCTCCATATTTTACATACACATGCTCTAGGGCACCCTTCAAATTCCTACAAGTTTTTGGAGCGTTGACGCTGTTAGCTTTCAAGAAACCGGACGTTGATTTTCTCCCATAGGTAATACATTAGAACTTCATGACGTCATAACTCAGCGAATAAACTACTTACCTTCAATTTGATTAGTGTTCCTGAAAGCCTAGGGACATGTCGCAAATAAACAAGTTGCAAGCAAACTGTGTAAAATTATTTGTTATAGATATAAGGCCAAGTGTAGAATATCGCGATGACGTCATAACGATAAAACTAAAAGAGCAATCCTCAATTTTCTTTGTTTTTTGAGAAGCCTGACTAAAAGTACCTGGTAAACGTCTATTACGAAAACCTCATTTCTTTAACCGTTACTGAGTTATATGAGCAAGTTTGAAGCTATTACGTAACGATGACGTCATAAAATCAAAATACAGAAAAATCAGTATGATTTCTGAAAAGCCCTTGGAAAACTACTGCCATGAAGTGTGCTTAGTTTTTTTCTACGCCCAACCATTGTCGAGTTACTGCATTATTAGTTTGGGCGAAGCCGCCCAAACTATTCTTTTCCTTAAATACTTTCAACTATATTATTTTTAATCCTCTTCCACTTTTTAAAAATTGCGCCCCTATTTCTCCTAGAGTATTTGATGTATAGACACCAAACTTGGCCACATTATTCGATAGGCACCAGAAAGAAGTGCTATGTGTTTTATAACAGATCCGACTAACAGATTTTGAGGAATGCTGGGTAAAAGGTCCCATTTTTCCCAGTCATAATACATTATGCGATTTTCAAATCGCCATATCTCCCAGAGTTTTTATCCGATCCTCTCCAAATTTCACATGCCAACTCTCCAGGGTACTCTACAAAAATCTACAAGTTTACAGAACTTTAGCTTTAAAAACACCGGAAGTTGATTTTTCCCCATAGGTAATACATTGGACCTTCAGGACCTCATATCTTCTAGAGTTTTCAACCGATCCTCTCCATATTTTACATACACATGCTCTAGGGCACCCTTCAAATTCCTACAAGTTTTTGGAGCGTTGACGCTGTTAGCTTTCAAGAAACCGGACGTTGATTTTCTCCCATAGGTAATACATTAGAACTTCATGACGTCATAACTCAGCGAATAAACTACTTACCTTCAATTTGATTAGTGTTCCTGAAAGCCTAGGGACATGTCGCAAATAAACAAGTTGCAAGCAAACTGTGTAAAATTATTTGTTATAGATATAAGGCCAAGTGTAGAATATCGCGATGACGTCATAACGATAAAACTAAAAGAGCAATCCTCAATTTTCTTTGTTTTTTGAGAAGCCTGACTAAAAGTACCTGGTAAACGTCTATTACGAAAACCTCATTTCTTTAACCGTTACTGAGTTATATGAGCAAGTTTGAAGCTATTACGTAACGATGACGTCATAAAATCAAAATACAGAAAAATCAGTATGATTTCTGAAAAGCCCTTGGAAAACTACTGCCATGAAGTGTGCTTAGTTTTTTTCTACGCCCAACCATTGTCGAGTTACTGCATTATTAGTTTGGGCGAAGCCGCCCAAACTATTCTTTTCCTTAAATACTTTCAACTATATTATTTTTAATCCTCTTCCACTTTTTAAAAATTGCGCCCCTATTTCTCCTAGAGTATTTGATGTATAGACACCAAACTTGGCCACATTATTCGATAGGCACCAGAAAGAAGTGCTATGTGTTTTATAACAGATCCGACTAACAGATTTTGAGGAATGCTGGGTAAAAGGTCCCATTTTTCCCAGTCATAATACATTATGCGATTTTCAAATCGCCATATCTCCCAGAGTTTTTATCCGATCCTCTCCAAATTTCACATGCCAACTCTCCAGGGTACTCTACAAAAATCTACAAGTTTACAGAACTTTAGCTTTAAAAACACCGGAAGTTGATTTTTCCCCATAGGTAATACATTGGACCTTCAGGACCTCATATCTTCTAGAGTTTTCAACCGATCCTCTCCATATTTTACATACACATGCTCTAGGGCACCCTTCAAATTCCTACAAGTTTTTGGAGCGTTGACGCTGTTAGCTTTCAAGAAACCGGACGTTGATTTTCTCCCATAGGTAATACATTAGAACTTCATGACGTCATAACTCAGCGAATAAACTACTTACCTTCAATTTGATTAGTGTTCCTGAAAGCCTAGGGACATGTCGCAAATAAACAAGTTGCAAGCAAACTGTGTAAAATTATTTGTTATAGATATAAGGCCAAGTGTAGAATATCGCGATGACGTCATAACGATAAAACTAAAAGAGCAATCCTCAATTTTCTTTGTTTTTTGAGAAGCCTGACTAAAAGTACCTGGTAAACGTCTATTACGAAAACCTCATTTCTTTAACCGTTACTGAGTTATATGAGCAAGTTTGAAGCTATTACGTAACGATGACGTCATAAAATCAAAATACAGAAAAATCAGTATGATTTCTGAAAAGCCCTTGGAAAACTACTGCCATGAAGTGTGCTTAGTTTTTTTCTACGCCCAACCATTGTCGAGTTACTGCATTATTAGTTTGGGCGAAGCCGCCCAAACTATTCTTTTCCTTAAATACTTTCAACTATATTATTTTTAATCCTCTTCCACTTTTTAAAAATTGCGCCCCTATTTCTCCTAGAGTATTTGATGTATAGACACCAAACTTGGCCACATTATTCGATAGGCACCAGAAAGAAGTGCTATGTGTTTTATAACAGATCCGACTAACAGATTTTGAGGAATGCTGGGTAAAAGGTCCCATTTTTCCCAGTCATAATACATTATGCGATTTTCAAATCGCCATATCTCCCAGAGTTTTTATCCGATCCTCTCCAAATTTCACATGCCAACTCTCCAGGGTACTCTACAAAAATCTACAAGTTTACAGAACTTTAGCTTTAAAAACACCGGAAGTTGATTTTTCCCCATAGGTAATACATTGGACCTTCAGGACCTCATATCTTCTAGAGTTTTCAACCGATCCTCTCCATATTTTACATACACATGCTCTAGGGCACCCTTCAAATTCCTACAAGTTTTTGGAGCGTTGACGCTGTTAGCTTTCAAGAAACCGGACGTTGATTTTCTCCCATAGGTAATACATTAGAACTTCATGACGTCATAACTCAGCGAATAAACTACTTACCTTCAATTTGATTAGTGTTCCTGAAAGCCTAGGGACATGTCGCAAATAAACAAGTTGCAAGCAAACTGTGTAAAATTATTTGTTATAGATATAAGGCCAAGTGTAGAATATCGCGATGACGTCATAACGATAAAACTAAAAGAGCAATCCTCAATTTTCTTTGTTTTTTGAGAAGCCTGACTAAAAGTACCTGGTAAACGTCTATTACGAAAACCTCATTTCTTTAACCGTTACTGAGTTATATGAGCAAGTTTGAAGCTATTACGTAACGATGACGTCATAAAATCAAAATACAGAAAAATCAGTATGATTTCTGAAAAGCCCTTGGAAAACTACTGCCATGAAGTGTGCTTAGTTTTTTTCTACGCCCAACCATTGTCGAGTTACTGCATTATTAGTTTGGGCGAAGCCGCCCAAACTATTCTTTTCCTTAAATACTTTCAACTATATTATTTTTAATCCTCTTCCACTTTTTAAAAATTGCGCCCCTATTTCTCCTAGAGTATTTGATGTATAGACACCAAACTTGGCCACATTATTCGATAGGCACCAGAAAGAAGTGCTATGTGTTTTATAACAGATCCGACTAACAGATTTTGAGGAATGCTGGGTAAAAGGTCCCATTTTTCCCAGTCATAATACATTATGCGATTTTCAAATCGCCATATCTCCCAGAGTTTTTATCCGATCCTCTCCAAATTTCACATGCCAACTCTCCAGGGTACTCTACAAAAATCTACAAGTTTACAGAACTTTAGCTTTAAAAACACCGGAAGTTGATTTTTCCCCATAGGTAATACATTGGACCTTCAGGACCTCATATCTTCTAGAGTTTTCAACCGATCCTCTCCATATTTTACATACACATGCTCTAGGGCACCCTTCAAATTCCTACAAGTTTTTGGAGCGTTGACGCTGTTAGCTTTCAAGAAACCGGACGTTGATTTTCTCCCATAGGTAATACATTAGAACTTCATGACGTCATAACTCAGCGAATAAACTACTTACCTTCAATTTGATTAGTGTTCCTGAAAGCCTAGGGACATGTCGCAAATAAACAAGTTGCAAGCAAACTGTGTAAAATTATTTGTTATAGATATAAGGCCAAGTGTAGAATATCGCGATGACGTCATAACGATAAAACTAAAAGAGCAATCCTCAATTTTCTTTGTTTTTTGAGAAGCCTGACTAAAAGTACCTGGTAAACGTCTATTACGAAAACCTCATTTCTTTAACCGTTACTGAGTTATATGAGCAAGTTTGAAGCTATTACGTAACGATGACGTCATAAAATCAAAATACAGAAAAATCAGTATGATTTCTGAAAAGCCCTTGGAAAACTACTGCCATGAAGTGTGCTTAGTTTTTTTCTACGCCCAACCATTGTCGAGTTACTGCATTATTAGTTTGGGCGAAGCCGCCCAAACTATTCTTTTCCTTAAATACTTTCAACTATATTATTTTTAATCCTCTTCCACTTTTTAAAAATTGCGCCCCTATTTCTCCTAGAGTATTTGATGTATAGACACCAAACTTGGCCACATTATTCGATAGGCACCAGAAAGAAGTGCTATGTGTTTTATAACAGATCCGACTAACAGATTTTGAGGAATGCTGGGTAAAAGGTCCCATTTTTCCCAGTCATAATACATTATGCGATTTTCAAATCGCCATATCTCCCAGAGTTTTTATCCGATCCTCTCCAAATTTCACATGCCAACTCTCCAGGGTACTCTACAAAAATCTACAAGTTTACAGAACTTTAGCTTTAAAAACACCGGAAGTTGATTTTTCCCCATAGGTAATACATTGGACCTTCAGGACCTCATATCTTCTAGAGTTTTCAACCGATCCTCTCCATATTTTACATACACATGCTCTAGGGCACCCTTCAAATTCCTACAAGTTTTTGGAGCGTTGACGCTGTTAGCTTTCAAGAAACCGGACGTTGATTTTCTCCCATAGGTAATACATTAGAACTTCATGACGTCATAACTCAGCGAATAAACTACTTACCTTCAATTTGATTAGTGTTCCTGAAAGCCTAGGGACATGTCGCAAATAAACAAGTTGCAAGCAAACTGTGTAAAATTATTTGTTATAGATATAAGGCCAAGTGTAGAATATCGCGATGACGTCATAACGATAAAACTAAAAGAGCAATCCTCAATTTTCTTTGTTTTTTGAGAAGCCTGACTAAAAGTACCTGGTAAACGTCTATTACGAAAACCTCATTTCTTTAACCGTTACTGAGTTATATGAGCAAGTTTGAAGCTATTACGTAACGATGACGTCATAAAATCAAAATACAGAAAAATCAGTATGATTTCTGAAAAGCCCTTGGAAAACTACTGCCATGAAGTGTGCTTAGTTTTTTTCTACGCCCAACCATTGTCGAGTTACTGCATTATTAGTTTGGGCGAAGCCGCCCAAACTATTCTTTTCCTTAAATACTTTCAACTATATTATTTTTAATCCTCTTCCACTTTTTAAAAATTGCGCCCCTATTTCTCCTAGAGTATTTGATGTATAGACACCAAACTTGGCCACATTATTCGATAGGCACCAGAAAGAAGTGCTATGTGTTTTATAACAGATCCGACTAACAGATTTTGAGGAATGCTGGGTAAAAGGTCCCATTTTTCCCAGTCATAATACATTATGCGATTTTCAAATCGCCATATCTCCCAGAGTTTTTATCCGATCCTCTCCAAATTTCACATGCCAACTCTCCAGGGTACTCTACAAAAATCTACAAGTTTACAGAACTTTAGCTTTAAAAACACCGGAAGTTGATTTTTCCCCATAGGTAATACATTGGACCTTCAGGACCTCATATCTTCTAGAGTTTTCAACCGATCCTCTCCATATTTTACATACACATGCTCTAGGGCACCCTTCAAATTCCTACAAGTTTTTGGAGCGTTGACGCTGTTAGCTTTCAAGAAACCGGACGTTGATTTTCTCCCATAGGTAATACATTAGAACTTCATGACGTCATAACTCAGCGAATAAACTACTTACCTTCAATTTGATTAGTGTTCCTGAAAGCCTAGGGACATGTCGCAAATAAACAAGTTGCAAGCAAACTGTGTAAAATTATTTGTTATAGATATAAGGCCAAGTGTAGAATATCGCGATGACGTCATAACGATAAAACTAAAAGAGCAATCCTCAATTTTCTTTGTTTTTTGAGAAGCCTGACTAAAAGTACCTGGTAAACGTCTATTACGAAAACCTCATTTCTTTAACCGTTACTGAGTTATATGAGCAAGTTTGAAGCTATTACGTAACGATGACGTCATAAAATCAAAATACAGAAAAATCAGTATGATTTCTGAAAAGCCCTTGGAAAACTACTGCCATGAAGTGTGCTTAGTTTTTTTCTACGCCCAACCATTGTCGAGTTACTGCATTATTAGTTTGGGCGAAGCCGCCCAAACTATTCTTTTCCTTAAATACTTTCAACTATATTATTAGTTTGGGCGAAGCCGCCCAAACTATTCTTTTCCTTAAATACTTTCAACTATATTATTATTTTTATTTTTAATCTTCTTCCACTACTCGAAATTTGCGCCCCTATTTCTCCTAGAGTATTTGATGTATAGACACCAAACTTGGCCAAAATATTGGATAGGCATCAGAAAGAAGTGCTATGGTTTTTATAGCAAATCCGACCAACAGATTTTGAGGAATGCGGGGTAAAAGGTCCCATTTTTCCCAGTCAAAATACATTACGCCATTTTCAAATCGCTATATCTCCAAGAGTTTTCATCCGATCTTCCTAAAATTTTATATACATACCCTCTAGGAAACCCTACAAGACTCTACAAGTTTACAGAGCTTTAGCTTTAAAAACACCGGAAGTCATTTTTTCCTCATAGCTAATACATTAGACCTTCAGGACCTCATATCTCCTAGAGTTTTTAACCGATCCTCTCCATATTTTACATACACATGCTCTAGGGCACCCTTCAAATTCCTACAAGTTTTTGGAGCGTTGGCGCTGTTAGCTTTCAAGTAACCGGACGTTGATTTTCTCCCATAGGTAATACATTAGAACTTCATGACGTCATAACTCAGCGAATAAACTACTCACCTTCAATCTGATTAGTGTTCCTGAAAGCCTGGGGACATGTCGCAAATAAACAAGTTGCAAACAAACTGTGTAAAATTAATTGTTATAGATATAAGACCGAGTGTAGAATATCGCGATGACGTCATAACGATAAAACTAAAAGAGCAATCCTCAATTTTCTTCGTTTTTTGAGAAGCCTGACTAAAAGTACCTGGTAAACGTCTATTACGAAAACCTCATATCTCTAACCGTTACTGAGTTATGGGAGCAAGTTTGAAGCTATTACGTAATGATGACGTCATAAAATCAAAATACAGAAAAATCAGTATGATTTCTGAAAAGCCCTTGGAAAACTACTGCCATGAAGTGTGCTTAGTTTTTTTCTACGCCCAACCGTTGTCGAGTTATTGTATTATTAGTTTGGGCGAAGCCGCCCAAACTATTCTTTTCCTTAAATACTTTCAACTATATTATTATTTTTATTTTTAATCTTCTTCCACTACTCGAAATTTGCGCCCCTATTTCTCCTAGAGTATTTGATGTATAGACACCAAACTTGGCCAAAATATTGGATAGGCATCAGAAAGAAGTGCTATGGTTTTTATAGCAAATCCGACCAACAGATTTTGAGGAATGCGGGGTAAAAGGTCCCATTTTTCCCAGTCAAAATACATTACGCCATTTTCAAATCGCTATATCTCCAAGAGTTTTCATCCGATCTTCCTAAAATTTTATATACATACCCTCTAGGAAACCCTACAAGACTCTACAAGTTTACAGAGCTTTAGCTTTAAAAACACCGGAAGTCATTTTTTCCTCATAGCTAATACATTAGACCTTCAGGACCTCATATCTCCTAGAGTTTTTAACCGATCCTCTCCATATTTTACATACACATGCTCTAGGGCACCCTTCAAATTCCTACAAGTTTTTGGAGCGTTGGCGCTGTTAGCTTTCAAGTAACCGGACGTTGATTTTCTCCCATAGGTAATACATTAGAACTTCATGACGTCATAACTCAGCGAATAAACTACTCACCTTCAATCTGATTAGTGTTCCTGAAAGCCTGGGGACATGTCGCAAATAAACAAGTTGCAAACAAACTGTGTAAAATTAATTGTTATAGATATAAGACCGAGTGTAGAATATCGCGATGACGTCATAACGATAAAACTAAAAGAGCAATCCTCAATTTTCTTCGTTTTTTGAGAAGCCTGACTAAAAGTACCTGGTAAACGTCTATTACGAAAACCTCATATCTCTAACCGTTACTGAGTTATGGGAGCAAGTTTGAAGCTATTACGTAATGATGACGTCATAAAATCAAAATACAGAAAAATCAGTATGATTTCTGAAAAGCCCTTGGAAAACTACTGCCATGAAGTGTGCTTAGTTTTTTTCTACGCCCAACCGTTGTCGAGTTATTGTATTATTAGTTTGGGCGAAGCCGCCCAAACTATTCTTTTCCTTAAATACTTTCAACTATATTATTATTTTTATTTTTAATCTTCTTCCACTACTCGAAATTTGCGCCCCTATTTCTCCTAGAGTATTTGATGTATAGACACCAAACTTGGCCAAAATATTGGATAGGCATCAGAAAGAAGTGCTATGGTTTTTATAGCAAATCCGACCAACAGATTTTGAGGAATGCGGGGTAAAAGGTCCCATTTTTCCCAGTCAAAATACATTACGCCATTTTCAAATCGCTATATCTCCAAGAGTTTTCATCCGATCTTCCTAAAATTTTATATACATACCCTCTAGGAAACCCTACAAGACTCTACAAGTTTACAGAGCTTTAGCTTTAAAAACACCGGAAGTCATTTTTTCCTCATAGCTAATACATTAGACCTTCAGGACCTCATATCTCCTAGAGTTTTTAACCGATCCTCTCCATATTTTACATACACATGCTCTAGGGCACCCTTCAAATTCCTACAAGTTTTTGGAGCGTTGGCGCTGTTAGCTTTCAAGTAACCGGACGTTGATTTTCTCCCATAGGTAATACATTAGAACTTCATGACGTCATAACTCAGCGAATAAACTACTCACCTTCAATCTGATTAGTGTTCCTGAAAGCCTGGGGACATGTCGCAAATAAACAAGTTGCAAACAAACTGTGTAAAATTAATTGTTATAGATATAAGACCGAGTGTAGAATATCGCGATGACGTCATAACGATAAAACTAAAAGAGCAATCCTCAATTTTCTTTGTTTTTTGAGAAGCCTGACTAAAAGTACCTGGTAAACGTCTATTACGAAAACCTCATATCTCTAACCGTTACTGAGTTATGGGAGCAAGTTTGAAGCTATTACGTAATGATGACGTCATAAAATCAAAATACAGAAAAATCAGTATGATTTCTGAAAAGCCCTTGGAAAACTACTGCCATGAAGTGTGCTTAGTTTTTTTCTACGCCCAACCGTTGTCGAGTTATTGTATTATTAGTTTGGGCGAAGCCGCCCAAACTATTCTTTTCCTTAAATACTTTCAACTATATTATTATTTTTATTTTTAATCTTCTTCCACTACTCGAAATTTGCGCCCCTATTTCTCCTAGAGTATTTGATGTATAGACACCAAACTTGGCCAAAATATTGGATAGGCATCAGAAAGAAGTGCTATGGTTTTTATAGCAAATCCGACCAACAGATTTTGAGGAATGCGGGGTAAAAGGTCCCATTTTTCCCAGTCAAAATACATTACGCCATTTTCAAATCGCTATATCTCCAAGAGTTTTCATCCGATCTTCCTAAAATTTTATATACATACCCTCTAGGAAACCCTACAAGACTCTACAAGTTTACAGAGCTTTAGCTTTAAAAACACCGGAAGTCATTTTTTCCTCATAGCTAATACATTAGACCTTCAGGACCTCATATCTCCTAGAGTTTTTAACCGATCCTCTCCATATTTTACATACACATGCTCTAGGGCACCCTTCAAATTCCTACAAGTTTTTGGAGCGTTGGCGCTGTTAGCTTTCAAGTAACCGGACGTTGATTTTCTCCCATAGGTAATACATTAGAACTTCATGACGTCATAACTCAGCGAATAAACTACTCACCTTCAATCTGATTAGTGTTCCTGAAAGCCTGGGGACATGTCGCAAATAAACAAGTTGCAAACAAACTGTGTAAAATTAATTGTTATAGATATAAGACCGAGTGTAGAATATCGCGATGACGTCATAACGATAAAACTAAAAGAGCAATCCTCAATTTTCTTCGTTTTTTGAGAAGCCTGACTAAAAGTACCTGGTAAACGTCTATTACGAAAACCTCATATCTCTAACCGTTACTGAGTTATGGGAGCAAGTTTGAAGCTATTACGTAATGATGACGTCATAAAATCAAAATACAGAAAAATCAGTATGATTTCTGAAAAGCCCTTGGAAAACTACTGCCATGAAGTGTGCTTAGTTTTTTTCTACGCCCAACCGTTGTCGAGTTATTGTATTATTAGTTTGGGCGAAGCCGCCCAAACTATTCTTTTCCTTAAATACTTTCAACTATATTATTATTTTTATTTTTAATCTTCTTCCACTACTCGAAATTTGCGCCCCTATTTCTCCTAGAGTATTTGATGTATAGACACCAAACTTGGCCAAAATATTGGATAGGCATCAGAAAGAAGTGCTATGGTTTTTATAGCAAATCCGACCAACAGATTTTGAGGAATGCGGGGTAAAAGGTCCCATTTTTCCCAGTCAAAATACATTACGCCATTTTCAAATCGCTATATCTCCAAGAGTTTTCATCCGATCTTCCTAAAATTTTATATACATACCCTCTAGGAAACCCTACAAGACTCTACAAGTTTACAGAGCTTTAGCTTTAAAAACACCGGAAGTCATTTTTTCCTCATAGCTAATACATTAGACCTTCAGGACCTCATATCTCCTAGAGTTTTTAACCGATCCTCTCCATATTTTACATACACATGCTCTAGGGCACCCTTCAAATTCCTACAAGTTTTTGGAGCGTTGGCGCTGTTAGCTTTCAAGTAACCGGACGTTGATTTTCTCCCATAGGTAATACATTAGAACTTCATGACGTCATAACTCAGCGAATAAACTACTCACCTTCAATCTGATTAGTGTTCCTGAAAGCCTGGGGACATGTCGCAAATAAACAAGTTGCAAACAAACTGTGTAAAATTAATTGTTATAGATATAAGACCGAGTGTAGAATATCGCGATGACGTCATAACGATAAAACTAAAAGAGCAATCCTCAATTTTCTTCGTTTTTTGAGAAGCCTGACTAAAAGTACCTGGTAAACGTCTATTACGAAAACCTCATATCTCTAACCGTTACTGAGTTATGGGAGCAAGTTTGAAGCTATTACGTAATGATGACGTCATAAAATCAAAATACAGAAAAATCAGTATGATTTCTGAAAAGCCCTTGGAAAACTACTGCCATGAAGTGTGCTTAGTTTTTTTCTACGCCCAACCGTTGTCGAGTTATTGTATTATTAGTTTGGGCGAAGCCGCCCAAACTATTCTTTTCCTTAAATACTTTCAACTATATTATTATTTTTATTTTTAATCTTCTTCCACTACTCGAAATTTGCGCCCCTATTTCTCCTAGAGTATTTGATGTATAGACACCAAACTTGGCCAAAATATTGGATAGGCATCAGAAAGAAGTGCTATGGTTTTTATAGCAAATCCGACCAACAGATTTTGAGGAATGCGGGGTAAAAGGTCCCATTTTTCCCAGTCAAAATACATTACGCCATTTTCAAATCGCTATATCTCCAAGAGTTTTCATCCGATCTTCCTAAAATTTTATATACATACCCTCTAGGAAACCCTACAAGACTCTACAAGTTTACAGAGCTTTAGCTTTAAAAACACCGGAAGTCATTTTTTCCTCATAGCTAATACATTAGACCTTCAGGACCTCATATCTCCTAGAGTTTTTAACCGATCCTCTCCATATTTTACATACACATGCTCTAGGGCACCCTTCAAATTCCTACAAGTTTTTGGAGCGTTGGCGCTGTTAGCTTTCAAGTAACCGGACGTTGATTTTCTCCCATAGGTAATACATTAGAACTTCATGACGTCATAACTCAGCGAATAAACTACTCACCTTCAATCTGATTAGTGTTCCTGAAAGCCTGGGGACATGTCGCAAATAAACAAGTTGCAAACAAACTGTGTAAAATTAATTGTTATAGATATAAGACCGAGTGTAGAATATCGCGATGACGTCATAACGATAAAACTAAAAGAGCAATCCTCAATTTTCTTCGTTTTTTGAGAAGCCTGACTAAAAGTACCTGGTAAACGTCTATTACGAAAACCTCATATCTCTAACCGTTACTGAGTTATGGGAGCAAGTTTGAAGCTATTACGTAATGATGACGTCATAAAATCAAAATACAGAAAAATCAGTATGATTTCTGAAAAGCCCTTGGAAAACTACTGCCATGAAGTGTGCTTAGTTTTTTTCTACGCCCAACCGTTGTCGAGTTATTGTATTATTAGTTTGGGCGAAGCCGCCCAAACTATTCTTTTCCTTAAATACTTTCAACTATATTATTATTTTTATTTTTAATCTTCTTCCACTACTCGAAATTTGCGCCCCTATTTCTCCTAGAGTATTTGATGTATAGACACCAAACTTGGCCAAAATATTGGATAGGCATCAGAAAGAAGTGCTATGGTTTTTATAGCAAATCCGACCAACAGATTTTGAGGAATGCGGGGTAAAAGGTCCCATTTTTCCCAGTCAAAATACATTACGCCATTTTCAAATCGCTATATCTCCAAGAGTTTTCATCCGATCTTCCTAAAATTTTATATACATACCCTCTAGGAAACCCTACAAGACTCTACAAGTTTACAGAGCTTTAGCTTTAAAAACACCGGAAGTCATTTTTTCCTCATAGCTAATACATTAGACCTTCAGGACCTCATATCTCCTAGAGTTTTTAACCGATCCTCTCCATATTTTACATACACATGCTCTAGGGCACCCTTCAAATTCCTACAAGTTTTTGGAGCGTTGGCGCTGTTAGCTTTCAAGTAACCGGACGTTGATTTTCTCCCATAGGTAATACATTAGAACTTCATGACGTCATAACTCAGCGAATAAACTACTCACCTTCAATCTGATTAGTGTTCCTGAAAGCCTGGGGACATGTCGCAAATAAACAAGTTGCAAACAAACTGTGTAAAATTAATTGTTATAGATATAAGACCGAGTGTAGAATATCGCGATGACGTCATAACGATAAAACTAAAAGAGCAATCCTCAATTTTCTTCGTTTTTTGAGAAGCCTGACTAAAAGTACCTGGTAAACGTCTATTACGAAAACCTCATATCTCTAACCGTTACTGAGTTATGGGAGCAAGTTTGAAGCTATTACGTAATGATGACGTCATAAAATCAAAATACAGAAAAATCAGTATGATTTCTGAAAAGCCCTTGGAAAACTACTGCCATGAAGTGTGCTTAGTTTTTTTCTACGCCCAACCGTTGTCGAGTTATTGTATTATTAGTTTGGGCGAAGCCGCCCAAACTATTCTTTTCCTTAAATACTTTCAACTATATTATTATTTTTATTTTTAATCTTCTTCCACTACTCGAAATTTGCGCCCCTATTTCTCCTAGAGTATTTGATGTATAGACACCAAACTTGGCCAAAATATTGGATAGGCATCAGAAAGAAGTGCTATGGTTTTTATAGCAAATCCGACCAACAGATTTTGAGGAATGCGGGGTAAAAGGTCCCATTTTTCCCAGTCAAAATACATTACGCCATTTTCAAATCGCTATATCTCCAAGAGTTTTCATCCGATCTTCCTAAAATTTTATATACATACCCTCTAGGAAACCCTACAAGACTCTACAAGTTTACAGAGCTTTAGCTTTAAAAACACCGGAAGTCATTTTTTCCTCATAGCTAATACATTAGACCTTCAGGACCTCATATCTCCTAGAGTTTTTAACCGATCCTCTCCATATTTTACATACACATGCTCTAGGGCACCCTTCAAATTCCTACAAGTTTTTGGAGCGTTGGCGCTGTTAGCTTTCAAGTAACCGGACGTTGATTTTCTCCCATAGGTAATACATTAGAACTTCATGACGTCATAACTCAGCGAATAAACTACTCACCTTCAATCTGATTAGTGTTCCTGAAAGCCTGGGGACATGTCGCAAATAAACAAGTTGCAAACAAACTGTGTAAAATTAATTGTTATAGATATAAGACCGAGTGTAGAATATCGCGATGACGTCATAACGATAAAACTAAAAGAGCAATCCTCAATTTTCTTCGTTTTTTGAGAAGCCTGACTAAAAGTACCTGGTAAACGTCTATTACGAAAACCTCATATCTCTAACCGTTACTGAGTTATGGGAGCAAGTTTGAAGCTATTACGTAATGATGACGTCATAAAATCAAAATACAGAAAAATCAGTATGATTTCTGAAAAGCCCTTGGAAAACTACTGCCATGAAGTGTGCTTAGTTTTTTTCTACGCCCAACCGTTGTCGAGTTATTGTATTATTAGTTTGGGCGAAGCCGCCCAAACTATTCTTTTCCTTAAATACTTTCAACTATATTATTATTTTTATTTTTAATCTTCTTCCACTACTCGAAATTTGCGCCCCTATTTCTCCTAGAGTATTTGATGTATAGACACCAAACTTGGCCAAAATATTGGATAGGCATCAGAAAGAAGTGCTATGGTTTTTATAGCAAATCCGACCAACAGATTTTGAGGAATGCGGGGTAAAAGGTCCCATTTTTCCCAGTCAAAATACATTACGCCATTTTCAAATCGCTATATCTCCAAGAGTTTTCATCCGATCTTCCTAAAATTTTATATACATACCCTCTAGGAAACCCTACAAGACTCTACAAGTTTACAGAGCTTTAGCTTTAAAAACACCGGAAGTCATTTTTTCCTCATAGCTAATACATTAGACCTTCAGGACCTCATATCTCCTAGAGTTTTTAACCGATCCTCTCCATATTTTACATACACATGCTCTAGGGCACCCTTCAAATTCCTACAAGTTTTTGGAGCGTTGGCGCTGTTAGCTTTCAAGTAACCGGACGTTGATTTTCTCCCATAGGTAATACATTAGAACTTCATGACGTCATAACTCAGCGAATAAACTACTCACCTTCAATCTGATTAGTGTTCCTGAAAGCCTGGGGACATGTCGCAAATAAACAAGTTGCAAACAAACTGTGTAAAATTAATTGTTATAGATATAAGACCGAGTGTAGAATATCGCGATGACGTCATAACGATAAAACTAAAAGAGCAATCCTCAATTTTCTTCGTTTTTTGAGAAGCCTGACTAAAAGTACCTGGTAAACGTCTATTACGAAAACCTCATATCTCTAACCGTTACTGAGTTATGGGAGCAAGTTTGAAGCTATTACGTAATGATGACGTCATAAAATCAAAATACAGAAAAATCAGTATGATTTCTGAAAAGCCCTTGGAAAACTACTGCCATGAAGTGTGCTTAGTTTTTTTCTACGCCCAACCGTTGTCGAGTTATTGTATTATTAGTTTGGGCGAAGCCGCCCAAACTATTCTTTTCCTTAAATACTTTCAACTATATTATTATTTTTATTTTTAATCTTCTTCCACTACTCGAAATTTGCGCCCCTATTTCTCCTAGAGTATTTGATGTATAGACACCAAACTTGGCCAAAATATTGGATAGGCATCAGAAAGAAGTGCTATGGTTTTTATAGCAAATCCGACCAACAGATTTTGAGGAATGCGGGGTAAAAGGTCCCATTTTTCCCAGTCAAAATACATTACGCCATTTTCAAATCGCTATATCTCCAAGAGTTTTCATCCGATCTTCCTAAAATTTTATATACATACCCTCTAGGAAACCCTACAAGACTCTACAAGTTTACAGAGCTTTAGCTTTAAAAACACCGGAAGTCATTTTTTCCTCATAGCTAATACATTAGACCTTCAGGACCTCATATCTCCTAGAGTTTTTAACCGATCCTCTCCATATTTTACATACACATGCTCTAGGGCACCCTTCAAATTCCTACAAGTTTTTGGAGCGTTGGCGCTGTTAGCTTTCAAGTAACCGGACGTTGATTTTCTCCCATAGGTAATACATTAGAACTTCATGACGTCATAACTCAGCGAATAAACTACTCACCTTCAATCTGATTAGTGTTCCTGAAAGCCTGGGGACATGTCGCAAATAAACAAGTTGCAAACAAACTGTGTAAAATTAATTGTTATAGATATAAGACCGAGTGTAGAATATCGCGATGACGTCATAACGATAAAACTAAAAGAGCAATCCTCAATTTTCTTCGTTTTTTGAGAAGCCTGACTAAAAGTACCTGGTAAACGTCTATTACGAAAACCTCATATCTCTAACCGTTACTGAGTTATGGGAGCAAGTTTGAAGCTATTACGTAATGATGACGTCATAAAATCAAAATACAGAAAAATCAGTATGATTTCTGAAAAGCCCTTGGAAAACTACTGCCATGAAGTGTGCTTAGTTTTTTTCTACGCCCAACCGTTGTCGAGTTATTGTATTATTAGTTTGGGCGAAGCCGCCCAAACTATTCTTTTCCTTAAATACTTTCAACTATATTATTATTTTTATTTTTAATCTTCTTCCACTACTCGAAATTTGCGCCCCTATTTCTCCTAGAGTATTTGATGTATAGACACCAAACTTGGCCAAAATATTGGATAGGCATCAGAAAGAAGTGCTATGGTTTTTATAGCAAATCCGACCAACAGATTTTGAGGAATGCGGGGTAAAAGGTCCCATTTTTCCCAGTCAAAATACATTACGCCATTTTCAAATCGCTATATCTCCAAGAGTTTTCATCCGATCTTCCTAAAATTTTATATACATACCCTCTAGGAAACCCTACAAGACTCTACAAGTTTACAGAGCTTTAGCTTTAAAAACACCGGAAGTCATTTTTTCCTCATAGCTAATACATTAGACCTTCAGGACCTCATATCTCCTAGAGTTTTTAACCGATCCTCTCCATATTTTACATACACATGCTCTAGGGCACCCTTCAAATTCCTACAAGTTTTTGGAGCGTTGGCGCTGTTAGCTTTCAAGTAACCGGACGTTGATTTTCTCCCATAGGTAATACATTAGAACTTCATGACGTCATAACTCAGCGAATAAACTACTCACCTTCAATCTGATTAGTGTTCCTGAAAGCCTGGGGACATGTCGCAAATAAACAAGTTGCAAACAAACTGTGTAAAATTAATTGTTATAGATATAAGACCGAGTGTAGAATATCGCGATGACGTCATAACGATAAAACTAAAAGAGCAATCCTCAATTTTCTTCGTTTTTTGAGAAGCCTGACTAAAAGTACCTGGTAAACGTCTATTACGAAAACCTCATATCTCTAACCGTTACTGAGTTATGGGAGCAAGTTTGAAGCTATTACGTAATGATGACGTCATAAAATCAAAATACAGAAAAATCAGTATGATTTCTGAAAAGCCCTTGGAAAACTACTGCCATGAAGTGTGCTTAGTTTTTTTCTACGCCCAACCGTTGTCGAGTTATTGTATTATTAGTTTGGGCGAAGCCGCCCAAACTATTCTTTTCCTTAAATACTTTCAACTATATTATTATTTTTATTTTTAATCTTCTTCCACTACTCGAAATTTGCGCCCCTATTTCTCCTAGAGTATTTGATGTATAGACACCAAACTTGGCCAAAATATTGGATAGGCATCAGAAAGAAGTGCTATGGTTTTTATAGCAAATCCGACCAACAGATTTTGAGGAATGCGGGGTAAAAGGTCCCATTTTTCCCAGTCAAAATACATTACGCCATTTTCAAATCGCTATATCTCCAAGAGTTTTCATCCGATCTTCCTAAAATTTTATATACATACCCTCTAGGAAACCCTACAAGACTCTACAAGTTTACAGAGCTTTAGCTTTAAAAACACCGGAAGTCATTTTTTCCTCATAGCTAATACATTAGACCTTCAGGACCTCATATCTCCTAGAGTTTTTAACCGATCCTCTCCATATTTTACATACACATGCTCTAGGGCACCCTTCAAATTCCTACAAGTTTTTGGAGCGTTGGCGCTGTTAGCTTTCAAGTAACCGGACGTTGATTTTCTCCCATAGGTAATACATTAGAACTTCATGACGTCATAACTCAGCGAATAAACTACTCACCTTCAATCTGATTAGTGTTCCTGAAAGCCTGGGGACATGTCGCAAATAAACAAGTTGCAAACAAACTGTGTAAAATTAATTGTTATAGATATAAGACCGAGTGTAGAATATCGCGATGACGTCATAACGATAAAACTAAAAGAGCAATCCTCAATTTTCTTCGTTTTTTGAGAAGCCTGACTAAAAGTACCTGGTAAACGTCTATTACGAAAACCTCATATCTCTAACCGTTACTGAGTTATGGGAGCAAGTTTGAAGCTATTACGTAATGATGACGTCATAAAATCAAAATACAGAAAAATCAGTATGATTTCTGAAAAGCCCTTGGAAAACTACTGCCATGAAGTGTGCTTAGTTTTTTTCTACGCCCAACCGTTGTCGAGTTATTGTATTATTAGTTTGGGCGAAGCCGCCCAAACTATTCTTTTCCTTAAATACTTTCAACTATATTATTATTTTTATTTTTAATCTTCTTCCACTACTCGAAATTTGCGCCCCTATTTCTCCTAGAGTATTTGATGTATAGACACCAAACTTGGCCAAAATATTGGATAGGCATCAGAAAGAAGTGCTATGGTTTTTATAGCAAATCCGACCAACAGATTTTGAGGAATGCGGGGTAAAAGGTCCCATTTTTCCCAGTCAAAATACATTACGCCATTTTCAAATCGCTATATCTCCAAGAGTTTTCATCCGATCTTCCTAAAATTTTATATACATACCCTCTAGGAAACCCTACAAGACTCTACAAGTTTACAGAGCTTTAGCTTTAAAAACACCGGAAGTCATTTTTTCCTCATAGCTAATACATTAGACCTTCAGGACCTCATATCTCCTAGAGTTTTTAACCGATCCTCTCCATATTTTACATACACATGCTCTAGGGCACCCTTCAAATTCCTACAAGTTTTTGGAGCGTTGGCGCTGTTAGCTTTCAAGTAACCGGACGTTGATTTTCTCCCATAGGTAATACATTAGAACTTCATGACGTCATAACTCAGCGAATAAACTACTCACCTTCAATCTGATTAGTGTTCCTGAAAGCCTGGGGACATGTCGCAAATAAACAAGTTGCAAACAAACTGTGTAAAATTAATTGTTATAGATATAAGACCGAGTGTAGAATATCGCGATGACGTCATAACGATAAAACTAAAAGAGCAATCCTCAATTTTCTTCGTTTTTTGAGAAGCCTGACTAAAAGTACCTGGTAAACGTCTATTACGAAAACCTCATATCTCTAACCGTTACTGAGTTATGGGAGCAAGTTTGAAGCTATTACGTAATGATGACGTCATAAAATCAAAATACAGAAAAATCAGTATGATTTCTGAAAAGCCCTTGGAAAACTACTGCCATGAAGTGTGCTTAGTTTTTTTCTACGCCCAACCGTTGTCGAGTTATTGTATTATTAGTTTGGGCGAAGCCGCCCAAACTATTCTTTTCCTTAAATACTTTCAACTATATTATTAGTTTGGGCGAAGCCGCCCAAACTATTCTTTTCCTTAAATACTTTCAACTATATTATTATTATTATTATTTTTAATCTTCTTCCACTACTCAAAATTTGCGCCCCTATTTCTCCTAGAGTATTTGATGCATAGACACAAAACTTGGCCAAAATATTGGATAGGCATCAGGAAGAAGTGCTATGGTTTTTATAGCAAATCCGACCAACAGATTTTGAGGAATGCGGGGTAAAAGGTCCCATTTTTCCCAGTCATAATACATTATGCGATTTTCAAATCGCCATATCTCCCAGAGTTTTTATCCGATCCTCTCCCAATTTCACATGCCAACTCTCCAGGGTACCCTACAATACTCCACAAGTTTACAGAGCTTTAGCTTGAAAAACACCGGAAGTCGATTTTTCCCCATAGGTAATACATTAGATCTTTAGGACATCATATCTCCCATAGTTTTCAACCGATTCTCTCCATATTTAATATACAAACTTTCTAGGGCACCCTTCAAATTCCTACAAGTTTTTGGAGCGTTAGCGCTGTTAGCTGTCAAGTAACTGGACGTTGATTTTCTCCCATAGGTAATACATTAGAACTTCATGACGTCATAACTCAGCGAATAAACTACTTAGCTTCAATCTGATTAGTGTTCCTGAAAGCCTGGGGACATGTCGCAAATAAACAAGTTGCCAGCAAACTGTATAAAATTAATTGTTATAGATATAAGACCAAGTGTAGAATATCGTGATGACGTCATAACGATAAAACTAAAAGAACAATCCTCAATTTTCTTTGTTTTTTGAGAAGCTTGACTAAAAGTACCTGGTAAACATCTATTACAAAAACCTCATATCTCTAACCGTTACTGAGTTATGGGAGCAAGTTTGAAGCTATTACGTAATGATGACGTCATAAAATCAAAAAACAGAAAAATCGGTATGATTTTTGAAAAGCCCTTGGAAAACTACTGCCATGAAGTGTGCTTAGTTTTTTTCTACGCCCAACCGTTGTCGAGTTATTGTATTATTAGTTTGGGCGAAGCCGCCCAGACTATTCTTTTCCTTAAATACTTTCAACTATATTATTATTATTATTATTTTTAATCTTCTTCCACTACTCAAAATTTGCGCCCCTATTTCTCCTAGAGTATTTGATGCATAGACACAAAACTTGGCCAAAATATTGGATAGGCATCAGGAAGAAGTGCTATGGTTTTTATAGCAAATCCGACCAACAGATTTTGAGGAATGCGGGGTAAAAGGTCCCATTTTTCCCAGTCATAATACATTATGCGATTTTCAAATCGCCATATCTCCCAGAGTTTTTATCCGATCCTCTCCCAATTTCACATGCCAACTCTCCAGGGTACCCTACAATACTCCACAAGTTTACAGAGCTTTAGCTTGAAAAACACCGGAAGTCGATTTTTCCCCATAGGTAATACATTAGATCTTTAGGACATCATATCTCCCATAGTTTTCAACCGATTCTCTCCATATTTAATATACAAACTTTCTAGGGCACCCTTCAAATTCCTACAAGTTTTTGGAGCGTTAGCGCTGTTAGCTGTCAAGTAACTGGACGTTGATTTTCTCCCATAGGTAATACATTAGAACTTCATGACGTCATAACTCAGCGAATAAACTACTTAGCTTCAATCTGATTAGTGTTCCTGAAAGCCTGGGGACATGTCGCAAATAAACAAGTTGCCAGCAAACTGTATAAAATTAATTGTTATAGATATAAGACCAAGTGTAGAATATCGTGATGACGTCATAACGATAAAACTAAAAGAACAATCCTCAATTTTCTTTGTTTTTTGAGAAGCTTGACTAAAAGTACCTGGTAAACATCTATTACAAAAACCTCATATCTCTAACCGTTACTGAGTTATGGGAGCAAGTTTGAAGCTATTACGTAATGATGACGTCATAAAATCAAAAAACAGAAAAATCGGTATGATTTTTGAAAAGCCCTTGGAAAACTACTGCCATGAAGTGTGCTTAGTTTTTTTCTACGCCCAACCGTTGTCGAGTTATTGTATTATTAGTTTGGGCGAAGCCGCCCAAACTATTCTTTTCCTTAAATACTTTCAACTATATTATTATTATTATTATTTTTAATCTTCTTCCACTACTCAAAATTTGCGCCCCTATTTCTCCTAGAGTATTTGATGCATAGACACAAAACTTGGCCAAAATATTGGATAGGCATCAGGAAGAAGTGCTATGGTTTTTATAGCAAATCCGACCAACAGATTTTGAGGAATGCGGGGTAAAAGGTCCCATTTTTCCCAGTCATAATACATTATGCGATTTTCAAATCGCCATATCTCCCAGAGTTTTTATCCGATCCTCTCCCAATTTCACATGCCAACTCTCCAGGGTACCCTACAATACTCCACAAGTTTACAGAGCTTTAGCTTGAAAAACACCGGAAGTCGATTTTTCCCCATAGGTAATACATTAGATCTTTAGGACATCATATCTCCCATAGTTTTCAACCGATTCTCTCCATATTTAATATACAAACTTTCTAGGGCACCCTTCAAATTCCTACAAGTTTTTGGAGCGTTAGCGCTGTTAGCTGTCAAGTAACTGGACGTTGATTTTCTCCCATAGGTAATACATTAGAACTTCATGACGTCATAACTCAGCGAATAAACTACTTAGCTTCAATCTGATTAGTGTTCCTGAAAGCCTGGGGACATGTCGCAAATAAACAAGTTGCCAGCAAACTGTATAAAATTAATTGTTATAGATATAAGACCAAGTGTAGAATATCGTGATGACGTCATAACGATAAAACTAAAAGAACAATCCTCAATTTTCTTTGTTTTTTGAGAAGCTTGACTAAAAGTACCTGGTAAACATCTATTACAAAAACCTCATATCTCTAACCGTTACTGAGTTATGGGAGCAAGTTTGAAGCTATTACGTAATGATGACGTCATAAAATCAAAAAACAGAAAAATCGGTATGATTTTTGAAAAGCCCTTGGAAAACTACTGCCATGAAGTGTGCTTAGTTTTTTTCTACGCCCAACCGTTGTCGAGTTATTGTATTATTAGTTTGGGCGAAGCCGCCCAAACTATTCTTTTCCTTAAATACTTTCAACTATATTATTATTATTATTATTATTATTATTTTTAATCTTCTTCCACTACTCGAAATTTGCGCCCCTATTTCTCCTAGAGTATTTGATGTATAGACACAAAACTTGGCCAAAATATTGGATAGGCATCAGGAAGAAGTGCTATGGTTTTTATAGCAAATCCGACCAACAGATTTTGAGGAATGCGGGGTAAAAGGTCCCATTTTTCCCAGTCAACTCATTTTGTTCACCTCTCCAAAGCAAATCCCATGGTCGACCCCGTCACGACCTGTTAATCACCGTTTACAAACTAGAGGCGATCGAAAATGACGATTTGACGAAAATGCAAAATATCTCATATCTCAATAACTACTTGACATATATCATTAAGAATAATGTTTTAAACAGCACATGTCCTTAGCATGATGGTACTATACATTAATGTAGCCATGCCTGAAAAAAAAATTGGCATGGATTCCCCCCCTTTTTGTAAAAACTAATATATATATAAGTCCAGTCGGGGGTCACCATTTCAAAAAAAAAATGTATTTTTTGCCATCAGCAGCTCTTGTAATATGCAAATTCAATTTTAAAAAAATTGTTAAAATTTTTCAACTGAGTAGAAATGGATTTCACCCTGATTGGACTCATAATAGCTACAAATGTACTGTGTTATTGGCTGTAATACGTGACCCCGCCACTATTCCTCGTGCCTCACCTAATCCCATGAAAGATGAGTCCCTTGTCCACAAGGGGCTACTGAGGGCCGGCCAGACGGACAGCCTTCTACGATGTTACAGACAGCCAATACCACAGTATGTTTTCACTTTTTAAAAATAATTTACTTTAATTCTACACATTTAAAACTAAAATGTTTATTTGTAGTACTTCATTTCACCTTTTTTTTAATTAATTGCCAATTACTTATGAGTCTTACCTTACATTAGCAGTAGGTTAGATGGAAAAAACAAAATAATTTTAATAAAAAAAACTATTTTACTGATTTTTTTATTGCATCATTCACACATCACAGTCACGCGACAAGAACAAAATCAACAACAAAGTTTTTTTTTATTATTTTCATTTTATTACTCATATTGGGATGAATCATCTCTTTTTTGGGCATTGCAGAACCAAACGAGTGCATCATTGATCTATGTTGTTAGGCTTCAAAAGTAAATATGTGAGCTTGCATTTACTTGATATCATCTGTCCAATATGACAATTAATTTTCTTTGTAAAACTCATATACTTCGCTGACTGAGACAACTTTTTTCAATTTCATTCGAGCTGTGCAACACTAATTACCTTCAATTACAAGCTATTGCTGACCAAATGGACACTCTGCCAAAGCATATTTTAGTTGTCAGCTTTGCTATGGTGCCAATTTAATGTTGGCCCAGCATCACACACAATGTCAACGATCCAAATGAAATGAAATGAATGGGGTTTTATACCATTTGTGTGCACATACGCTAAACTGTGCCAAGAGAACCTCCTGAGGATGGTGAGATGACACTGCCCTGCAGACACAGGAATTGAAATTCGAGCCCTGGTGGTCTGAGGCCGAGCACGGTACCGCTAGATCACGGAAGCTTCCCACAACATTATTGAATCTTTTAAGAGTTAGCAATTGTCCAGCATTAGGCAAACATTAGGCCAATCAATGAAGGGTTTTAGGCCTAACAAAGCAAACATGATTTTGTACCACAGTATCTGACTCTGGCCCAGCATTGGCCAAATTAACAATAACATAATTGGTTTAATGTCAGATGTTTTCAGGACATGAAAAGGCCCTACTAGAGTCTAGGCGCCGACGTTCTTTAAAACAGGTCACTACTCAACTGACGAAAATCTGTTTAAAAAATACCAGTCGAATGGAGTAAATATTAGTTGTGTGAGACCTTGAATCACTTGATTGATCATTGACATTTAATGTTTGGTTGATGACACTGTCAGACAGTGACACTGACAGTGGCTGGGCGATATTACAGAAGGTCCCAAGTTATCTATAAGCGTTATAGTCTATTACTAACATTAATTCAAATGTGATAATGTCTAATTTGTGTCGCACTGATATAATTTGTTAATTGAAATTGAAAAAAGTGTCAGCATCCAGCAAGATAATAGTCAAACATCAGTAGACAAGTTATAGAATAGAATCTTATCGACCCGCTGCCAGCTAATTCGTAGCTGTCTGTGGTGACCTGCTCCGCAGGGCTACAGCGACTCCAAGCCTCCATGGGCCTGGAGAAGCGAGCATCCACCTATTTCCCCACTCCCGTACCCCCTCCCATCTTCTAATTTTTATATCTACTTTACTCCCCCTGCCTATTTTGCTTTAATGGGGTCCACACCCTTAGATCAGTCCCTCTCTCTCTTCTTTGTTTCTTTTCTGATCATGAGTTGTACTTCCAGTTAACCTGAGAGTCCGCATAGCACCAGATAAATCTGGGAACAGGACTCCCACGGCCTGGCGAGTGCTTGTTCAACTGGTGGAAATAGTCCCCATAGCAGCTGTTCTAGGCCAGCAAGCATAAAACCAAATCGTTTTTTAGACCCACAATGCTAGGAATATTTTCTAACATTTTGGTAATACCTGTTTCGAATAACTTGTCACTCAACAATATTAATTATTTCAAGGTGAAAAACACGTATAAGGCCCTTCAGTGTGTCAAACTACACTTGATATAATTTTACTTCATGATTAGTCACTTGATGGGGCATGCTACAATCATGGTAACGGGGTAGAGTGCAAATGTGGAAACATGTATATTCATCAACTGTAATTATTAAAATTCTATTGTGTATTTGTATCCTTGAGTGAAGTTTTAAATAGTGGCATTTTCTCTGGGGACATGCCTTTTTGCATGTTTCCATGATATAAAGCTCTTATAAAACCATATATACATATATTGTTTTATAAATTATCTAAACAATGTTAAATAATAAAGCTTAAACATGAAGTTGCACCATTTGTTTTAAATCTTCTTATATTTAATTCAAAATCTGGACTTTTTGATTCCTGGGGACACTAATTTCATGTAAAATTACCCATTTTTGATTGTTTTACCCATCAATGGTTTA